>CAUYRH010161777.1:0-26639 GCA_963574655.1 Perodicticus potto
CAGAAGACCAAAAATCATTTTATAACAAAGATATTTGCACCAGAATGTTTATTGCAGCCCAATTCATAATTGCTAAGTCATGGAAGAAGCCCAAGTGCCCATCAACCCATGAATGGATCAATAAATTGTGGTGTATGTACAACATGGAATATTATGCAGCCTTAAAAAAGATGGAGACAGCTCGGTCCCTGTGGCTCAACGGGCTAAGGCGCCAGCCACGTACACCTGAGCTGGCAGGTTCGAATCCAGCCAGGGCCTGCCAAACAACAATGTCACCTGCAACCAAAAAATGGCCAGGCGCCTATAGTCCCAGCTACTTGGGAGGCAGAGGCAGGAGACTCGCTTGAGCCCAGGAATTGGAGGTTGCTGTGAGCTGTGATGCCATGGCACTCTATCCAGGGTGACAGCTTGAGGCTCTGTCGCCAAAAAAAAAAAGATGGAGATTTTACCTCTTTCATGTTTACATGGATGGAAGTGGAACATATTCTTCTTAGTAAAGTATCTTGAGAATGGAAGAAAAAGTATCCAATGTATTCAGTCCTACTATGAAGCCAATTTATAGCTTTCATATGAAAGCGATAGCCCAACTATAGCCCAAGAAGAAGGAGAAAGAGGAGAAGGAGGGGAGGGGAGGGAGGAGGATGGGTGGAGGGAGTTTGATTGGTGGGATCACACCTACAGTGCATTTTACAAGGGGACATGTTAAATTTACTAAGTGTAGAGTATAAATATCTGAACACATAACTAAGAAAATGCAGTGAAGGCTATGTTAACTAGTTTGATGAAAATATTTCAAAAAGGTGGTGCCTGTGGCTCATCGAGTAGGGCACCAGCCCCATATACCAAAGGTGGTAGGTTCAAACCCAGCCCCGGCTGAACTGCAAAAAAAAAAAAGAAAATATTTCAAATGGTATATAAAACCATCACATTGTACCCATGATTGCATTAATGTACACAGCTATGATTTAATAAAAAAAAAATTTGGTTTTGAAATCCAAGCATGCTGTCCTTCACTGAAAGGCAGAATGATGTTAATGAAGACAAATAACTTCAGTCCAAATGTGCTAAAAATTCCAATACCATGTGCATTATAAATAGGAACCTTATTTTGTGTGCAGGTTGGTGCCTTTTGAAGCCCATCTCTCCAGAGGGTCATGACTGATATACTCTGGAGACCATTTCCCTGAGAATGGTGTTTAGATTATTTGTCCTGAAAGCATCTGCTATCTTGTCCTTGAACACTCATCTGCCACTTCTCTGCCCACTCACCCAGCCTGGTGCAATCTTCCTGCAGTTCATCCTATTGACTTGGCATTTTGCTAACTGGAAGTTTTGGGTCATATGCCACTGTGGAGATTTCACGCATAGGTTCACCTCTGAATCATTTACCAACCTGTTTCATAAGAAAGCTATAGAGCCAATCCCTGGTGTACCCTCCCGTTTGAACCTCTTCATCCAGGTATAATGGAATGTTAAAGTGGAAGTTTTAGCTGAGATCTTACATGAAAGGTATCGGGTACCTAAATGGATTGTGAATTTGTGAACTTTAGAGATGATATGAATAAAAGTTACAACGGTCTTAAAGCTCTTATTCATATCAACAGCACATAAGGGTGGTTTTACTGGGCATTTGTAAAAGGGATTTAAAAATAAAGTAATACCCACTTCACAGTGAGTATCTCTAACTCACTGTGAACTGAGTATCATTTCCCCTTTGTTGTCAAATCAAGAGAGAATCTTAAAGTGAACTGTTAAAGTGAACTCTTCTTATGTAAGGGTAAGAAGAAAAATCATGTTTCTATGAAAAGGAAGGGGATAGAACAAACTCACTGAATAAATTAAAGTTGGCAATGGAAGAAAAAAAATAAAGTTTTTTTCTGATTGCATCCCACGTGTTAGTGCTTGTTCAATACATAAGTTACACATGCAAGTGCCCATTTATCCTATCCTTTATTATTGCTTTTAGAACAGTTTTTATCCATTAAATACTTTTATTATGATTTTTGCTTTTTAAAGCAGTTTTCAGTACAGAATCTTATCAAAGGCTTCTAAAAACATCCTATATGCTGTCAGTAAGAGCTCTTAATGCTGTAAGTGGGTAAAAGAGGTGAAAGCTATGTTGATTAGTAGCACATAAGCACTCCAATTTGTACAAATAATCAACACATCGAATCCTATAATGGCATAAATGAATGTATGATCTATGTACAAATGACTTAATAAAAAAAAAAGCTTAGAAAGAAATGAGACTGTGCTGTTCCCCTGCCATTTTTTAAAACAACAAAAAACACAGTAATAAGCAGAGAAAGAGGCATCAGAGAGGAAGAACTCCCCAAGAAGCCAGTGGAGAAAAAAGTTTAAAGAAGGAAAGCTGATAGACACAAGTGATGCAGAGACGTCAAGAGGGGTGGAAAGAGACACTGTCGTGACAGGAGCAGTCAAGAGTGACCTTTCCGAGTATCTATGAGGGTGAGATGAGACACGACAGTGCCGAGGAGTCCATGAACGGTGAGAAAATGAGGATAAGTGCTTTTTCAAGAAGTTTGGTGTTGGAGATCAAAGGAAGGAGAAAGTTTTGTGTTTTTTAAGTAAAGAAACTTGAATCTACTTGGAGGAAAGCAATCCATAGAAAGCACGAGACTAAAATGCATTTACACTAAAGTGAGCATATGAATGGGGTGTGGCTGGACCCCTGAGGACAGACTAGGAGAGGGATAGAGCCCAGGAGGCTGGGGTGCTTCCAGAGAGTTCACGTCTCAGACAGGAGGCACCAGGGCAAAACAGAGGAGAATCTAAATGGGAGAAGATGGTCATTAAAGAAGTTCACAATGTCTTAGTCTGCATTTTCTTTGCAAGGTGGGGATAAGTCTATTTGCTGAGTGGGTGTGTAAGTGGAAGAAGGTTATGCCCTTCACAAGGAAGAGTAGAAGCTGAAATTCCCAAGAAAGCATCTTTTTCTAATTCTTATGAAGGCACCATATGGACTAGCTATAGCTTTTAATAAGAGCTTTAATAAGAGTGGTGAAATATTGGAAAAATTTATTTCTAAAGCACTATATTGTAAATCATTGGCTAATGAGTTGTACAAGACCCAAGCATTATCACAACTTGATCTAATTGTCACTTGGTTACTTGAGGGAAAATTTGGGGTTGGAAATCGCCTGATCCTCCTAAAGCAAGACATTGGTGAAATCTGGGGTTACTCTGTTTTAGCTGGGCTCATCACTTAGCAATTTTAGTCTCTTGATATTGATGTTCAAGTTCCTCAAGACACTTTAGTGTAATCCCTGAGTTCTTTTTTGACATGTCTAAATTTTGGTTGATTCTTTAACATACCACATGCTTCTGGGATGTATTTGTGAAAGCAAACTTCCTACTTTTTGAAAGTTGCCTTTCTTTCTATAGCAGCCATTTGTTGTATTACCAATCATTTAAACTTCTTTTTAACTCTAAAAAGAACCTAACTAGATCTTTTTATCCTTGGTTTAATTTGTTTTAATGTACTTTAGGATTCTTTTAATGGCCTATTGTTTTAATTTTTCACTTTTTTTTTTATAAACAATGCCCACATTTTCATTTTTTTCTTGAAATAAATAACCTTGTATGGAAAAATTGGTATTTTCTTTTGCACACTAGGATGTTGAATCATTTGTGATGGATCTAGTAGCTTGAGAGCCAGAAGAAGAGTTGTAGCATTGGGTACATATCTATGAGCTCTCATCTCACAAAAGGTGTGGCAATTTACTGACAGCAAGGAGAAAACATATCTTCTTATTAAGGGCTTGTCTTTTGCTAACAGGCTGGAAATTCAAGTAGCTATCTCAGTCCCCTCAGTATGTGGTAGACCATTCTATTGGGACCACACAAAGTGCTCACATCTGCCACTGTGGCTGTTTCATTCATGTACCCAATGTGACAATCCCGAGATGATTAACATCTCCTAGCTGAGTCATTCTGTCTACTTGGCTATTGAGTCCTTCTTTCAAGGCAGTGCTATAATTTTTGTTGGACATTAATTGACAAAGCAAACATCTTCACACTTCATCTTCATACTTCACCCCTCTCATATATGTGTCCCCTATCTCCTGTCCCCTATCCCAAACCCTCTTACCTCTAATCTTCCAATGCTTTCTTTCCACTACTGTGGAATTTTTATGTATTCTCACTTTTGGGCACTTTTCATTCCATCTAAAGTAGATGCTAGGAGCACGGCTCATAGCTCTGCCCTCTGGGAAGGTTTTCTCTGCTGTCTTCAAGGGACACTCCAAATATGGCTGAAACGCAGTCACTGCATTTTTGGTTTCTTGTCACATATCAAGCCAACCCAACCTTAACCAGACTCAGACATTTCCCTTCTTTTTCGGTTGGTCAAACAGAATTCTCCATAATGCAGTGGTGCGAGGGAAAGGGCACTGATGCAACTTGGGTGAGTAATAAAAGGTCTATGCTTCCTAATCATGGTCTTGCTCCATATCCCAGAGTCCTACGTTGTGATACTCCTATGAGGTTGGTCCTTGACACCACCTTATATCTTTTGCCACCACTGTCACCTCCAACATCATCAGGTTTGCCAGATCACATGGCCCAAACAGTAAGACCCTCACAGCCTGGGCCTGAATCAGAGCCTTTTCCTGCCCTGGGCTCTACATAAAGATGGCAAACTTTCATGTCACCGAAGCAACATCCCTGGGCATTGACTGTGTAGCCTTACAAAGGGATTACCAAGCACTGTGTTTCTTTTGTTGTGGTGGAGTGTGCAGGAGTCAGCAATTTGTCTTTTACTTTGAAGGGAATATTCCTGCATCCTCCTGACCCTGGATCCCCAAAATTTCTTTGATGTGGCAGGTCCTGAGTCTTCATAGGGATTATCTTTTACCTTCGGGAGCACAAGTGTCTCACCAAGTTGTAGCCACCTCGTTCTCTCTCGTCAAGTCATTATGATGTCATTAAGGTAATGAATCATCAGTATCATGTTCTGAGGGATGGGCAGATCTTTTCTTGCAAAATTATGGCAAAGGGTAAAAGTGCTACCAGAGCCCTGAAACAAAATTGGGGATCAATATTATTGTCTGTCTCACACAAATACAATTGTGTCCAAGTTGTCTTCCAGAGGAGTTCCATGCCTCTCAAGATCAGGCTGCCTCAGTATCTCTGCCTTGCTCAATCACTGGCTAGAAGCAGCCCATATGGAAGAATGACTTTGGCCCGAATACAATACTGATCTTGTTTTCTAATTGTAGTGGGGAACAATATGTTGTCCAAATCAATGGCTGCATACTATGTACCTAAAGCCTTGTTATTAACCTTCTTAGTGCTCTGTCACATCTGACACAGTAACCGTGATCACCAGGTTTACTACTTGATTAAGTCTGTGATAGTCCACAGTTATTCGCCAGGGTCCATCTGGTTTCTGCAGGGGTCACATTGGTGAGGCAAATAGGAATAAAGTGATCACCTCTCCTGCATCATTTAGGTCTTTAATTGTAGGAATCATTTCCACTGCACTTTTAGGATATGATATTGTCTTTTATTTATTATCTTGGCCAGGGTCTGAGGAAGGTTTCCACTTAGCCTTTTCCATTATGATAGCTTTACCTATAGCCCAAAGATCCAATGTGGGGGTTATTCCAACTGCCAAGCCAATTCCAATAATACTCTCAGAAAGCGGAAGAAATGAGCACTGACTGGGTCCCTGGTTCCAGTGAGCCAACTATGAGCCAAACTTTAGCTGGCTGGTTTATTACCTGGCTCTCTAGGCCCCCACACTAGCAGGAAGTGGGAGGGATGATGATGCTTTGGATCTCTGGATGTCAATGTCAACTCTGCCTTCGTATACAAGTCCTAAAGTGATTACTTATAGACATTATCCGCCCCATGCATTTCAAATGACTGAATCACCATATTCGACACTTCACCAGGATATTTGCCCACGTCACCACGAATGAAGTCTTTGGCAATTGAGCCTCTGCTACCTTGTCTTGTCCTGCCCACCAACCAGGATTATAGCCTCTTTGTCTGCCAGGTGGCAGGTGAGCTAATCCCAAACTCCCATGTTGTCACCTTTCTTCTCAGCTTATTCTCAGTACTGATTGTGTTAATCTAAGTCTTCAAAGAGTCAGACTCTAAAATTGGATTAGAGGAACAAGAGATTTCTTAGGGAAAAGCCTGACAGGGAAAAATAAGGTGGGCAGGGAGTGGGAAATGAAGGCCAGGAGAGCCAGGAGACTGTAACTTAGGTCTGACCTTGGATGAATAAGAGAGGAAAAGAAGGAAAGTTGGGAGAAGCACCTTAGATTTCAGTTTAATTCTAAGAAAGTTTGTCAAGGTCATTGGGAAATCCTTGAGTCCAAGTTGTCTTCCAGAGGAGTTCCATGCCTCTCAAGATCAGGCTGCCTCAGTATCTCTGCCTTGCTCAGTCACTGGCTAGAAGCAGCCCATATGGAAGAATGACTTTGGCCCAAATGCGATGATGAATAATTTCAGAGTATAGCAGCTGAGCGTGCCCACAGGCAGGGACTTCATAGTCTCCACAAATTGGAACAGTTGGGGGATAGTAAGGAATAAAGATAGTTCCTTGGGCAGGAAAAAGATAATAGATAATGAATACAAGAGAGAAAAATGATCTTTTGTGAAACAAGGTGCATTCTCCCCTCCTTTGGTTGACCTGCCAGAAGTTCACGGACATGGTTGAAGGATTAAGCAGCAAAGGTCTACCACACAGTGTGGACATGCAGAAGGGAGCAGATGCAGATTGTTGCAAAGTCCTTGAGTGAGAAGGGGGTGGAGGCCGAGAGAAGCTCTGCTGATTCAGACCAGAGGGAATTTTCCACCCATCACCAAGGTTTGGTTTATATTCTAGAATCCAGACAGTGAGTGAGCAATATATCTTAAAAACTTGGTGCTCTGCTGAAATGGGGCCCCAAGATATTTTTGGAAGCTTTGATGCCCAGGAAGAGGGAAAACTGCCAATTTGAAGTGAGAAGAGTGTTTCTGTGTCTCTAAATGTGGAGTTTATGATTTAGCTTTGGATAAAATCACTATTTCTTTGGAGAAATAATCACTGTGTAGGACATTCTATGAATGATTAAGGTGGGCCAAATTTGGAATTTACACAATTAAGACTTCGAGGAGTTAAACTATGAAAAGAATAAAAATTTGCTTCCATTGAGGATGCAGATGCATTTCTGCAGATTGTATCTTTTAGGGGAAGGTTTTTGTCTGAAAACTATTCTTGAGGGATACTTTTGTGTCATTCTGGGTGAACATTCAGAAAGAAGAGGTTAGGGGTGGAGGACGGCCTGGGCGGATTGGAAGGTGTGCCTCTATCTTATACTAGAGAAGGGACCCTGAAGGGAAGTGGATTGGAAATTTTCAGTTTGGAGCAGGCTTTTCTGGTCTTGTTCTGAATTAAGTAACTGAACTCTGAAAATGTAACCATTATTGGGTCTTGATTAGTTTTTGTTTGTTTGTTTGTTTTTGTTTTTTTTGAAACAGAGTCTTACTATGCAATAAGTAGAGAGTTGTGGCGTCACAGCTCACAACAACCTCAAACTCGTGGGATTAAGCCATTCTCATGTCTCAGCCTCCCAAAGAGCTGGGACTACAGGTGCCTGCCACAGTGCCTGGCTGTTTTTTTGGTTGCAGTTGTCATTGTTGTTTGGCAGGCTTGAGCTGAGTTCAAACCTGCCAGCCCCAAATGCCAAATGCCCTACTATGCCAAGGGACTACTGCAATCACTTGAATATGTCAGTGAGAAACCAGAGAAAGTCCTTGTGGAGCTTATTTTCTTATTCTCTGGATGTTCTTTCACTGGAAAAGGTAGTCTTGGAACAGGAAACAGGAAAAAGAGAAAAGATTTTTTCTATTTTGGTCATGGGCATTAGGGCCTCAGTTCTGGAAAAGGACATAGTGCTCCAGAAAACTCTCAAAGGGGGACATGATCTAGCCCTGTGACATGTTGGCCCACTGGAGGCCAAAGTGAGAGACGTCCATCAGAGGACTCCTGTGGAGGGTCCTTGGCTATGGACTCAGAGAACTCTAAACTATTACACTCTCTCTGGCATAAAGCTTAAAGCATTCAGAGAAGTTCCTTCCATTATTCACTAACCCTCCAGGGAAGTCTTGTTAAGGATTACAGCTTGGTCTTACCTTCTGCTGTGGGAATTTGAATGTGACCTCCATGGTGGTGAAATGGTACTAGAGGAAGTTTCAGTGGCTAGCAGTAATGAAAATTAATCCTCAGGAGAATAGAGCAGCAACCCAGAGTCAGCTGCTGGGCTCAGGTGGCAAGCCAAGGTGCATTTGTGGAACAAGAAAGCTCTTCCTGGGAATTCCCAGAGGCACTTGAGAAGCAGAACCTGGTAAAAATTAGACTTCCTGCAGTCAAGCAGGATAGAGGCATGGACTACTCAAAGTCAAATATAATTTCTAGGCTTGAAAAGGCTGGGACTTCTGGGTTGCATAGTCCCTTGGGGATTCAGGCAGCACTAAAGATAGCATTTATGTTCAAGTTTTAAGTTTTAAGATCAGAGCAGGAATCACGAAGTAGAATGTGAATCAAAGTTTTCAACATAAACACAGCAAATGGGGCTTTATCTTAAGGCCACTCAAGAATTCTGTGTCTAAACGTATCTATACATATTTTTATTAATAATTGATATGTATATTACCCAGTATTTCTATTAATTGTCTTTTTTCTGAAACTTGATGATCTCATACATCATGAAGGCATGTTCTATAGCACAGGGGTCTGAACTCCTAGACTTTAGCTGTTTCTGTTGATCTTAATGTAATTCAAATCGATAGTTTTTGATGTCAGAATCTTTCATACAGGTTACATACAACTCTGAATTTGGATCAGGTAGGCTGAGCAGTTTTATAATGGATTTCTGGTAAAAATTGGAAAAGAAGTAAGAAGGAAGTGAAGAGAAGCATTAATTTTCTTTCTCCCTACCTGGGGTTAATTGCAAAAATGGCTGCGATACTTTGCAGCTCCTCCCACCAAATGTGGATTCTACTTACCCACCCTCAAGATGAGGTGCTCTTAAAACTTGCTTGGGTCAAGAATGTGATGGATGAGGCTAAGTGTGGTGGCTCATGACTGTAATCCTAGCACTCTGGGAGGCTGAAGCAGGTGGATTGCCTGTGCTCATAGGTTCAGATCAGCCTGAGCCAGAGCAAGACCTCATCTCTAAAAATAGCTGGGCATTGTGGCAGGTGCCTGTAGTCCCAGCTACTTGGGAGGCTGAGACAAGAGGATCACTTAAGCCCAAGAATTTGAGGTTGCTGTGAGCTATGATGCCACAGCCCTCTACCAGGGACAACAAAGTGAGAATCTGTCTCAAAAAAAAAAAAAGAAAAGAAAAGAAAAGAAAAGAAAGAAAAAGAAGAAGAATGTGATAGAAGTGACACTTTGGGAGTTTTGAGCCCGGGCCTAAACAGGCTTCTCAGCTTCCTTTCCTTCTGCTCTTAGACTCTTGCCGGGCATAGCTTGAGCCTCAGGAGACACGTGGAGCAGAAAGCTATAATCGTTGACCTTCTTCCACAAACCCCAGCAAACCTGCCAGCTGACCACGCATCCATGAGTAAGTCCAGCAGAAAAATTAGCCTAGCCTGGTTCAGGCCAAACCCAAGCTGAGCCTACAATTGCTCAATTGCCAAATTGCAATTTGTTCTGAGTCACAGAGTTTTGGGGTAGTTTATTAAGTAGCAAAAGCTAACTAACAGCTGTACCTATTTCTATGAGTCACACAGCCTAGAAATGTTAGATGGTATCTTCCCAATGTAAGCCAAAGATTCATAGAGTCACTTAAGCTGGTGCTACTGCAAGTGCTGATCCATAGGGAGATAAAAAGCTCACCCCTGAATATAAATCTACCCCAGATGATAGTTTTTCAGGTGCCCCAACATGGAGTCAGAGGGATAAAATGAAACATAGTGCTATGGTATAGATGTGATTTTTTCTGTCTCACCAAGTCTCATGGTGAAGTTTGATCCCCAGTGTTGAAGGTGGGACCTCATGGGAGATGTTTGGTCATGGGGGTGGATCTCTCATGAATGGCTTGGTGCCATTCTTGTAGGAGTGAGTTCTCTCTCTTATTTCCCATGAGAACTGATTGTTAGAAAGAGTCTGGTGCCTTGTACCTCTTCGGCTTCCCCTCTTTCCCATTCTCTCTATGCACAGGCTCCTCTTTGCCTCCCCTTGGCTTCCACCATGAGTGGAGTAGCCTGAGGCCTCCACAGACACAGATGCTGGTGCTGTGCTTCTCACGCGACTATTGCCAAGGAGTCTATTCACCTGTCACTCAAGTCAATCAACAGAGAAGGGGATGAGGGAGATCAGCAGTTTTACTTGTATTACCGAAAAACTAGCAATTCCCAAGAGTGGATATCTCCCCAAAGAACTGCTCTGCTTTCCTTTTCGCTTCGTTACTTGTTATTTTCACAGTAAAAGTGAACACCAGCAATGCCATTACTCATCATATTACAATGAAACAGATTCCCCCTTACAGGTTACAAGGTTATGCAATATTTTCCTACCTTAAACTGGTTATATCTGCAAAGCATCTTTACTCTAGACTAAATTTATAGTTAGTCAACACTTCACTGGGTGCACAAAGTGCCCTGGGTCCTTGACTGGAACCATGGAGTCCAGTTCCCCAATGATAATAAGCCTGGAAATGAATAAACAATCTCCAGATGTCAGCACTTAGGCTCGTCCAGCCTTGTTAGGGCTTGACTGACAGTGTCCTGCATGAAATGGCCGTTCAGGTTAACAGTGGCTGATAACAGAATCATGATCAAATAAGCCTTTTCTTTATAAATTACCTAGCCTCAAATATTCCTTTACAGCAGCTCAAATGGACAAGAAACATGAAAATAGGTAGCTAATTATTTAAAAATACAGGGATAGGAGTAATAAAGTCAACAAGAACTGACAATTAAGACCCTGAGCCAAATCTTAGAAATAATAAAGATTCCAAGATTTCCCTTCAAAACGTTGATATCTCATAGATACAGAACTGTTAAGTAGCAAGGAGCTGTCATACTCCTTTCCTCATTTGTTTCCCTCCCTGCCTTTCTGTCTTCTTCTTTCCTTCTTTTTGTTTCTTTTCAACAGGGAGGAAAGAATATTCTGGCACTATTAAAAATAAGTACTATAATTCTTTTTTTTTTTTTTTTTTTTGTAGAGACAGAGTCTCACTTTATCGCCCTCAGTGGAGTACCGTGGCATCACACAGCTCACAGCAACCTCCAACTCCTGGGCTTAGGCGATTCTCTTGCCTCAGCCTCTCGAGTAGCTGCGACTACAGGCACCCGCCACAACGCCCGGCTATTTTTCTGTTTTGCAGTTCGGCCGAGGCTGGGTTTGAACCCACCACCTTTGGTACATGGGGCTGGCGCCCTACTCACTGAGCCACAGATGCTGCCCAGGTACTATAATTCTTGAAGAGCAGGTTATAAGAGTCACAGTTAATAGTTTGTGGTTGCCTTGTGGATTTTCCTTCAGTGTAGTTTAGAGACAACACATTTCTGTGTCACTTTTTTTTCTTTTCTTATATACCCCAAGTGGATAAAGGACTTTTCTATGTCACATAAGTACAAGACAACAATCTGTCTTTATAATCATCCTGAGAATGGGCAGGGTGTGCCCCCATGAAGGAACAGGCACAAAAAAAGAGATGTCAACCATCGCCATCCATTTCTCAAAAAGCATACTGGGCAGATGTCCAAAGTCCTATTACATGCTGGTTTTTTGTTTTGTTTTTTTTTTTTTGATTAGCTGCTTTGACAAATATACTCCTTCCCCAAATAACAACAGCTGCTATTGAAATCATTAGAGTGAAACAAAAATCTCAAGTACTGTATGTCCTGTTTATTTAATGAAATGTGAAGTCTATTTCTTGAGGGTCCCAGGCTTCTTAGGGTTGAGACCTCCATTGTAAAAGGAAGGCTAAGTGTGGGTTTCAAATGGTTTCCTCTATTTACTATTTAATATTTCCTCTATCTTTTCATTAAGCCATTGAAAATCCCTGGCAAGAAGCATGGTCAGGAAGGATAACACACCAGGAATCAATTTCTTCGTAGGGAAGGGTGAGGAGAGAATAAGCCCCGAGAATGGAATGCAGAAAGGAAAACCCTGCGGGGGAAGAGGGCAGTGTAAATGAAATGAAATGCAGGGACAGTGGAGAGATTAGAGAAAAATGGAGGTTATTATAAGGGCTGGGAAAAGACGATGGATAAATATTAAATTTTGCCTTCTTCTCGAATCTCCTTCAGGCTGGTCTTATTAGCCAAAGGAGCCAAAAAATTGCCACCAGTAGCACTGAGACAAAGGGATTCTGCCTAGGGGAAGGCCTCCTGTCAGCAGCTGAGTGTGTCCTTCTTAAGCACATCTGTAAGCTGTTTTCCATATTCCTGATCTTTGTCAAGGCCCAGAGCGGAGCCGTGCTGTGCCCTTCCGTGCTCTCTTCACCACCACAGACAGAACTCCCAGGATCTTCTATGTGTGACTCTCTTTTAAGTGCATCACAAACTAACATGGCACACACACACACACGAAGTTCTGACATTTAAGTCCACAAACTCATCCTAGAAAAAGGGCTACACACCTCATTGCTGAATATCACTAGTGTCTGATGGCCATTCCAGAAAAAGAGGTCCAAAATTGCTTTGAAGGGTGGACTAGGTGCTGACGTCAGTGCACAGCTTCCCCGGGGGTGTACTTCAAAAGTGACCATGTGATTTTCAGCAATGAGGTATGTAGCACTTTTTCTAGGAGGAGTATATGAACTTAATTATCAGGCCATATATAAATATTCCAAATTGGGGCTCATCCATTCTGTCTTCTGATGTTTACATTCTTCTGCCCACCTACATCCTTCACTGCTTCTCTCTTCTTCCTCCTCTCAGTCAAATCATATCTGTTTTACCTCCTCATCAATCTAGTCTTTATATAGGGCATTGTCTAAGCCAAATAATAAGTCAATGTAATAACTTTTCACTTTCCTCTTTACTGTGATAGTCAATACTTCCTTTTAGTCATCCACAGCAAACAAATCTCCTCAGGGGAAGAGATGAAGAACATGAACATTTTAGAGGTGAGAAATACTACTTTAGAAATAAAAATGCTGGCCTCTATTCTCATCCCCAAAGGTGTCATTTGATTACAAGAACTCCATAGAAATGTGGAATCCCAGTAATTCATTCATTGATTCATTTACTCAACAAATATTTGTTGAGCAACTACTACAGGAGAAACTTTTCCAAATGCTGACGACACAAAGATAATCTTTGCCATGGAGGAGAATCTAGTAGGGAAGCCAGGTGTATAACACAAAGTTACAATATAGAGTGATAAGGACATAGTGCAAGAATGTACAAGGCATCATTTTGTTCAGTGGAGACAGTCAAGAACTCTGCTGGGCTGAATAAAAAGTCTTCCCTTTGGAGAAGATTTTGAGCTGAATGTTGAGGAATAATGGAATCCACAGTGATGGGTGAGGCAGGAGGAATGACTCGATAAATGTAGCCTTAAGCATCAAGTCCATGTAAGGAATCTGTAGCAGTGCAAAAAAGTGACCGTAGTCAACAATAACTTATGGTACACTTCAAAATAATGAAAAAACTGGAATTGAGATGTTTTCCAACACAAGGAAATGATAAGTGCTTGAAGTGATGGATACCCCAATTACCTTGATTTGATTCTTATGCTGTTGCAGGAAGACGAGGCCCAACAGAGAGAAAGAGCACCCAAACACCACGTTTATAATAGGAAGGGCTTTATTCACCAGCCAGGAGCTTACGGCATAGAAGAATTCCAATGGCCGCGCTCCCCAACTGGCTTGGTCTTTTCCTTTTTATGGACAGTCAATGTCCTTTTTATGGACATTTTCCACAGGTGGAAATGTGAAATACTGTAGTTCTGTAGGGGCTGGAATAGCATCTCCCACTTGATTCAGACTGTCTGAGGGAGATGCTATTCCAGCCCCTACAGAACTACAGTATTTCACAGAACTTGTAAATTTCCGAGTTACAGGAAATTAAGTGTACAAATTCCCGAGAGCTGAGTTACCATGGAGAGGACCCTGCAGGTGTATTCTTGTGGTCTCCTTGAGAAGACCCTTTCTCCTAGACCTCACCCTTCTCAGGTATCCTCTCTCAATGCCTTATATGCCTGCACCAAAACATCACACATACCCTATAAATACATACAACTATTTTGTACCTATAGTAATTAAAAATTTTAAAAAATTAAAGATTGATAGGAGATTTTAGGCCCCAGGATCAGTGCAGCTAAAAATGATAATGGCTAAAAGTATGTGAAGTGTTGAGGAAGTGAAATGAAGGGTAGATTTTAATAATAGGAAGAAGAAGATGACTCAGGTCGCTAAGTAGGGAAGGACCTTAGGTATTATTCCAGCCCACTTCCAACCCAACGCAGGGGTCTGGCCCTCTGTAATGGTGACTCCCAGCCTTTGCTGAGAACCTTTCAGTGGGGAAACTGTCTGCTTCACAGGGCAGCAGCCTGTTCTATTCTAGACAGATTAGATTTTAGACAGAATTTTTTATAGTGACTCAAAATCTGCCTCCCTTTAAATTCTACTCAGCCTTAATTCTTTCTTCTACAGACTAGATCCATTTCCTTAGGTCTAGGTCTGAGTCATCTAGATACTTAGAAACAAGTGTTTTGTTTCTGTTAGTCTTCTCCAGTCTTCTCTCATTAAAACATTTCCAAGGATTCAGGAAAATTATGACAAAATTTCTACCTTTAATTATACAGACATACATACAATATAAATAAAACATTTTAAAATTATATACAGAGGATGCCAAAAATGTACACATATTTTAAGAAATAGAAAAGTATTAAAATTATAACATTATATACTGAATAACATTTATTATCTTCCATATTGTGTTTTGTATCTCTTATAATTGCAGAAGTCAAATCTGACTTGGGTATTATAATTTTAATACAATTTTTCTTTCTTAAAATATGTACACTCTGGCTAGGCGCCTGTGGCTCAACAGGCTAAGGCGCCAGCCATGTACACCTGAGCTGGCGGGTTCGAATCCAGCCCCGGCCCGCTGAACAACAATGACAGCTGTAACCAAAAAATGGCCGGGTGTTGTGGCGGGCGCTTATAGTCCCAGCTACTTGGGAGGGGGAAGCAAGAGACTCACTTGAGCCCAGGAATTGGAGGTTGCTGTGAGCTGTGATGCCATAGCACTCTATCCAGGGTGACAGCTTGAGGCTCTGTCTCAAAAAAAAAATGTACACTTTTTTTGGCACCCTCTGTATTATAAATGTAAGTATATATATTTTATATGTAATATATATATAGCTGCTAGTCACATTTCCCCAGAGGTTATACTTGGTGTCACAAATGTTTAGTGCTATGACCTTAAGACAGGAAACTCTCTTACTGAGGCTATTATCATATTAGCCTCTTGAGTAGCCATAATAAAATAAAAGGATAAAACAAATGGAGGAGAAAGAATAGTACATTTCCTTAAAATATAACTCCTCAAGAGATTGCCACCCACTTCTGAAGTTACAGGATCACTCCCTTAGCCATGGGAAGTAATAGTTTTGCTTTATTCCTGCAGAAGAAAACAGAATATGGCTCAATTCAAGTAAAGTTAACATTAACAGAATAAAATAATATTAGAGCTAAAAGCGAACTTTGAGATGATTATATCTAATCTCTCCACCTTATAGACTGGACAACAGATAATTACTTGATGTTGATAACGAGCAATAAAACTACTTGTCAAAACTGTTAAGGGAATAGTTGATAACTGTGTGAGTCTGTTTTATGCTGCTATAAAGAAATACCTGAGGGGCGGTGCCTGTGGCTCAAAGGACTAGGGTGCCGGCCCCATATGCCGGAGGTGGCAGGTTCAAACCCAGCCCCAGCCAAAAACTGCAAAAAAAAAAAAAAAGAAAAGAAAAGAAATACTTGAGGCTGAGTAGTTTATAAAGAAAAGAGGTTTATCTGGATTTCAGTTATGCAAACTGGACACGAAGTATCATGCCTGCATTTGCTTCTGTTGAGGGCTTCAGGGAGCCTCCAATCAAGGCAGAAGGTGAAGGGGAAGCAGGTGAGTCACCTGATGAGAGACGGAGCAAGAGAGAGGAGGGGATGCCGGGCTCCTTTAAGCAAGTGGGTCCCACGTGAACTGATGAGGGGAGAACTCCCTCATTACTGAAGGGAGAGCACCAAGCCATTCATGAGGGATCTGCCCCCAGGGTACAACACCTCCCACCAGACCCCACCTCCAACGCTGGGGATCAATCTCAACAAGAGATTTGGAGGAGCCAGACATCCAAACTCTACTAATAACTCAGTATTTGTATAGTGCCAGATTAACACCACACCAATTACTTCCTAGCCACAAAGGAACATATCACTGAACAAAGGAGGGATCTGGTGGTCATCACACTGAATGAATAGCTAAGTTTAGTATTTCTAATGGTGGTTCACCAAGAAAATATCTTTTTTTTTTTGAGGCAGAGTCTCAAAATGTCTCCCTGGTTAGAGTGCCGTGGCGTCACAGCTCACAGCAACCTCCAACTCTTGGGCTTAAGCGATTCACTTACCTCAGCCTCCCAAGTAGCTGGGACTACAGGTGCCCACCACAACGCCTGGCTATTTTTTTTTGCAGTTGTCATTGTTGTTTAGTTGGCCCAGGCTGGTTTCGAACCCACCAGCCTTGTGTATGTGGCCAGCGCCCTACCCACTGAGCTACAGGCGCTGAGCCAAGATAATATCTTTTGATGGGATTCAAAATGGAATTTTGAACATCATCTGTGCTATTACTGTGGGCAAAAAATATCTAATTAGAATACATAAAGTTTAACAAATGGCACCAGAACAAATGTATGTCCACATGCAAAAGAATGAACTTGAAACTCTTCCTCACACTATAAACAAAAATTAATTCAAAGTCAATCAAAGACTTCAAAGTGGACCAAAGACTTAGCTCTTATGCTAATACTATAAAACCCTTAGAAGAAGCACAGATGTAAATCTTCAGAAATTTGGATTGGGCAATGGTTTCTTAAATATAACACCAAAAACACAGGAGATGGCAAAAAGAAAAAATGGATAAATGAGACCTCATCAAAGTTAAAATGTTTTTTGCCTCTAAGGTCACTATCAAGAAAGTGAAGGAAACCCCACAGAATGATAGAAAATGCTTGCAAATAATATAGCTAATAAGGGCTCGGCACCTATGGCTGAAGCGGCTAAGGCGCCAGCCACATACACCTAAGCTGGTGGGTTCGAACCCAGCCTGGGCCCACCAAACAACAATGATGGCTGCAACCAAAAAATATCTGGGCATTGTCACAGGCGCCTGTAGTCCCAGCTACTTGGGAGATAGAAGCAGGAGAATCGCTTGAGCCCAGGAGTTGGTGGTTGCTGTGAGCTGTAATGCCACAGCACTCTACCCAGGGTAACGGCTTCAGGCTCTGTCTCAAAAAAAAAAAAAAAGAAAGAAAGCTGATAAGGATCTTGTATTCAGGACATATAAAGAAATGATCCGACTCGGCACCTGTGGCTCAACAGGCTAAGGCGCCAGCCACATACACCTGAGCTAGCGGGTTCGAATCCAGCCCGGGCCCGCCAAACAACACTGGTGGCTGCAACCAAAAAATGGCCAGGCATTGTGGCAGGCGCCTGTAGTCCCAGCTACTTGGGAGGCTGAGGCAAGAGAGTCGCTTGAGCCCAGGAATTGGAGGTTGCTGTGAGCTGTGATGTCATAGCACTCTATCCAGGGTGACAGCTTGAGGTTCTGTCTAAAAAAAAAAAAAAAAGAAATGATCCAATTTAAAATTGAGCAAAAAGATTCTAATATCTTCAAAGAAGATCTATAAATGGACAATAAGCACACAAAAAGATGTCCAACATCATTAGTCACTAGGGAAATGTAAATCAAAATCACAATGAGATACCACTTGACACTCACTAGAATAGGATTTTTTAAAAAAGAAAATAATAAGTATTGGTGAGGATGTGGAGGCACTGGAACCCTCATACACTGGTGGTGGGAATGCAAAATAGTGCAGCTACTGTAGAGAAGTTCCTCAAAAAGTTATAGTTCTCAGATGACCCGGAAATTCTACTCCTAGTATATATCCTAGAGCAGTGGTTCTGAACCTTCCTAAGGCCACGATCCTTTAATACAGTTCTTCAGGTTGTGGTGACCCCCAACCATAAAATTATTTTCAATGTGACTTCATAGCTGTAATTTTGCTACTGTTATGAATCATAATATAAATATCTGATATGCAGGATGGTCTTAGGCGACCCCTATGAAAGGGTCATTTGATCCCCAAAGGGGTCACGACCCACAGGTTGAGAACAGCTGTAAGAGAATTGAAAACCTACATCTGCATAAAAACATGTATAGGAATATTCATAGCAGCATTATTCATAATAGCCAAAAAATGGAAGCAACAGAATGGCCATCAACAGAGGAATGGTTAAAACAATGTGGTACAATAGAATATTATTCAGTCATAAAAACTAATAAAGTTTTGATACATGACACAACATGAATAAACCTTGAAAACACTATGCTAAGTGAAAGAAGCATATATAAAGAACCACATGTTATATGATTTCATTTATATGAAGTTTCCAGAATAGACAAATCTGTGGAAACAGGAGGTTAAATTAGTGTTGCCTGAGGTTGGCGGAAGGTACTGGAAGGTTTTTTTCTGGTGATGGAATCATTATGAAACTAGATAGTGATGATGGCTTTTTAGTGTGAATATACTAAAAACCACTAAATTATATACTTTTAAATGGTTAAAATGGTGGATTTGCAGTACATGACTTATATTTCAATAAAAGTTTTTAAAACTATCTAAAAATATTACTTCCATTTTACAGTTATTTCAAGCAATAGGGAAATGAGGTAAATGATATCAGGTGGAAGTAATCAGACACACGCAGTCGGTGGACCAATCTGCAGGGCACTGGGCTGCTCTTTTTAAAAAGATAGTGAGCTAGTTGTAGTGGCACAGGCCTGTAGTCCCAGCTACTCCAGGACACTGAGGCAGGAGGATTGCTTGCATTCAAATCCAGCCTGAGCAACGTTGTGGGTCCCGGTCTTAAAGAAATACACAAATAAGGCCGGGCACAGTGGCTCATGCCTGTAATCCTAGCACTCTGGGAGGCTGAAGCAGTTGGATTGCTTGAGCTCACGGGTTCGAGACGAGCCTGAGCAAAAGCAAGATTCCGTCCCTACTAAAAATAGAAAAATAGAGGCAAGAGGATCACTTGAGCCCAAGAGTTGGAGGTTGCTGTGAGCTATGACGCCATGGCACTCTACCTGGGTGACAGCTTAAGACTCTGTCTCAAAAAAAAGAAAAAAGAAAAAGAAAGAAGAAATAAACAAACATATAAATACATAAATAAATAAAAATTAAAAGATAGTAACATAAAAAGGAGACTGCTACATAATACAGTAGAATACAGTAGAACCTCTGTAAGTTGTCCACCCAACGGGGACTGTAACAAACTGGCCAACATAGGGAGGTGGTCAACATAAGGAACCAGGCCTGTACTGTACTGGAACTTATATGTGGTGCATGTCAGGATTAGGAGGTGGCCAAGGTAGGGAGGTGGTCAACTATAGAGGTTCTACTATATATGGCAGAATACCCTACGAGGTGTGTACTCGTGGCTAGTTAGGAGATGTTTTAGTTGTTTTGTCAGTATTTTATTCTCTTCCACCACATACATACTATGTGTATTGCTTCTTCAATAATAAAAGTGTATTAGAAGTACTTCCTTGAGGCCATGTAGCTGACTTAGAAAACTAGTAAAAGCAATGCAGGAGAATATTGAAAACCACAGGGTAAGACTTAGCTCTTAAATACTAGCTACAGGGGAGAAATTCCAATTGGCGAGGTTTGAAAGCAGGGATAATACGGATGTGCCAGGATGCCACAAATATTATCCTGTTTGCCCCTTACACTTCTGTTTCATTTTCCTCCTTCTCTTTTTTGCTTCTTTCTCCCTCCATCCTTCATATTTTCTCTTTTCTATTTCAACCTGCCCTTCCCCCATCCTGCGTGTTGTCTCAGTTTCTGACTTGGGCCCTCTCAGGATCTGTGCCTTCTCCTCCCTGAGAAGCCGCTCTCCACCCAGGGAGAAGGCAGTCGCCCCGAGCCAGGGACTGGTTTGTCTCGAGCACTGTTCACAGACGGGAGAAGCCAGATTTAGCCTCCTAGACTGGAAGTCGTCACGGTAGGAAATAGTGACTAAACCTCCTGGCTCCACTGATAGTGTGGGTGATAGAAACACAAGGGAGAGGAGATTGGGGAGACCAGAGGAAGCGGATTCTTCCAGCTTTTTGTTTATTTCAAAAGAAGGAGCTTTATGGTCATATGAGTAGGCTTGGACTAGATTGAGGGTTAGCTCCTGGGTTGACCTTGGCAATGTCTGATATCATAATCTGTCTACCAACTGCTTCGGCCCTTGACAGCTTGTGTTCCAGGTCAGGAGTCAGAGACGGAGATTAGAGAGATGTGGGAGAACCTTGGAAGACTGATGAGTGTGATAATTTTTTTTGTATTATAAATATTTTATTAATTAGAAAAATAGAGTTGTTATAAATTTGTTGACTGATATATAAATTTTTAAAAGTCTATTTTTTTAATCTACATAATTATCTATAACTTGAGTTTCCTGCCTGTGGTGTATACAAATGGGGTTAAACGTCCCACATTCACTGCAGCATTACTCACCAAGTAATGCATAGCCAAGATACGAAAACAGCCTAAGTGTCCCTTGATGAACAAATGGATAAAGCAAGTGTGGTATATACGTTCAACAGAACATTTAAAAGAATGAGATTCTATCATTCAGCACAATGTGGATGAGCCCAGAGGACATTATTCTAAGTGCAGGAAGTCAGACACAGCAAAATATTGCATGATTTCACTTATACATGACGTCTAAAAAATATTCAGTTATACAAGAATAAAAGAAAAAATATTCAGTTGTACAAAGATGGAGAATAAAATAGTTGGATGGGGAAATGGGGAGATTGTAGGTCAGAGGATACAAAGTAGCAGATACGGAGGATGGTCAAGCATGGAGCTCTAGTGTGTCACATGAATTGCCCCAATATGAAATTCATGCTAAGCCAGTAGAGTTTTGCGGCTCTTGCCACAAAAACAAACAAACAAAAACAAGGCAATTATATGAGATGATGATATGTTAATTTGCTTCACTACAATATCCTTTCCACTATCTGTATCTATCCGCTAATACCATGTTGTATACAGTCAATATACGTAATAAGGTTTATTTTAAAAAAAATTATGTGTGTGTGTGTGTTTTGAGCAGAGTCGCACTCTGTTGCCCAGGCTAGAGTGCTGTGGCATTATAGCTCACAGCAACCTCAAACTCCTGTGCTCAAGTGATCCCCTTGCCTCAGCCACCCAAGTAGCTGGGACTGCAGGCACCTGCCACAACGCCAGACTACAATTACGTGTATTTTTAAAGAAAGTATTACCCTAAATTTATCCCTCTTGTTCATGTAGGACCTCAGATTTCTGAAACACATGTCTTTCTGAGACTCTGAGACTCTGCAGAGCACTCAGGAGTTCCTTCCACCAGGTCCCCTCCTGGTCATGAATGCTGTTTGCACTACCTTACTTATCCTCTGCCAGACACAGCTGCCTTCCCACCAGGCACCCCAACTGCTTCTTCATCACACCACCCTATCCCGAGCACCTGTGTCTCCTTCTTTGAAGGGTCAGACTTATGCTCTGAGCTGAGGCAAAGTAGGGGAGGGCACCTCTCTCCACCTAACCTTATGCTATCACGAGAAGGAGCTTCTTGTGCTGGAACATCACACAATAGTTAGTGAAACAACTCCTTCAGCTTCCATAGGAATCTGACAAGCCGGACTAGGGACAAATGGCTCAGAATCACCTATTTCCTTGTTATTCCTGGTTTGTTCATTATATGTGAACATAGAAAAAGCATTAAAATAATGCAGAGAAAGTGAACTAACTATTGGGTAACTTTAAATGCCTGTGTCAGCATACGTGTTTATAATCATCATATTCTGTAAATGTATTTCAAATACAGTTTTAAATGAGGATTCTATTGTTGGATGTACCATAATTTATTCAACCAACTCCTTTCTAATGAACTTTAATGTTGTCTGTAGTCCCCTACTAATAAACTCTGCTGTCACAAACATCCCTGTGTGCGTATCTATTAGTTCCTTAGGATCAATTCTTAGGATCAATGGTGCATAGACTTTACAACTTCGACAAATGTAGTTGAAAGAACACTCTCCACAGAGCTGGTGCTAGTGTGGAGGATAAGTTGGAGCCTCTCATCAGCTGTGAATAAGGCCACCTTCACTAGACCAGAGATTATCAATCTTTTCACTTTTTGCAATCTGAAAGCTTTAAGAATTTTTAAAAATTCTGTTCAAATTTGAATTTTTAAAAAATGTTAGCGAACATTCCATATTTGTTAATTCTTCTGTAATTTTCCTGTACATATATTTTGGCCTTTTAAGTTGGGATGTTCATGAGACCACCCTTACAAATTGATGAAAGAGTATAAGCAAGAACTAGAGTAAAGGTCCCAAAACTCTGCAAAGGAAGGGGCTTAGCTAAAATAATGATAATAATCAGCTACTATCATACTCATTTGCTTGATAATAGTTAGTCACTGTCCCCTTGTTTGCTTCTAATTACTACTCTAAAGGGCATACTGGTAGTTATAAAGATTCATAACTTTCTCCACAGATAACATCACCTATTAAGAACCTAGGAGTAGTTTTGACATATCTTCCAGGTCCTACATTCCAATGAAGTGACGACTCATCCAGACCAAGGAATTGACTCAACTGGTCTTGGATGACCCCCACCCAAAGAAATGCAGACAGTGACCCATTCGGAACGATTGATCTTGAAACTAGCCAATCAGCAGATCCTGAGTGCCTAACCCTTTGTACACTAAATTGTCTTTAAAAACCCTGTTTTCCCAATTCTCAGAGAGGCAGATTTGAGAAATTTCTCCCATCTCCGAGCTTAGTGCTATTTAGAATAAACTTCCTCTGCTTTAAATCCTGCTGTCTCTGGGTATTGGTTTCCTCTTGGGAAGCAGGCAGATGAACTTGGTTGGGTGGTAACGTAATTTTTAATTGATTTATAAGGGCTATTTATGTATATCAAATACTAACATATATATGTCAATATTTAACATATAAATCCCTCCCTCTGTGAACTAAAATAAAATCTTAAGCCTTAACCCAAGTGGTTGAGTGACTGGGCCACCCCTTTGGCCAAGTAGATCCTTAAAACTGAATTGCTAGCCAGGAGAAAGGAGATCAGACATGCCTCCTTATGTCCCCTTCCTTCTTAGAGAAATCCTCTGTGACTCATTAACAGTCACCTGATTAACAGTCACCTCTGTTAATGAGGGTCTTCTGCCAGACACATCTGCCTTCGCACCAGGAAACCTAACTGCTTCTTCATCACACCACCCTCTCCTGATCAGTTTCTGTGGGTCCTCAATGTTGGGGGTTGGAGGTCCCAGTTCCCTGAACCCAGATGACCTGGTCTGATTACTTGGCTGAGCTAGAAAGTTTAACCAAGGCACAATGGTTCAAAAGTAAAAATGAGTGGAAAATGAAAATAAAACTGGAGCATCACAGGCAACGTGGATAGAAGGCAAAAGTAATCTGCATAAGTTTCGGCATAACGAAGAGAAATTTTACTTAGAAAGAACAAAGAGAAAGTTTAGAGCACTACCAAAGAGAGTTGGAAGGGAGTCCCTCTCACGAAGGAGCAGAGGAGAGAGAGACAGGGATGCAGAGGCCTGCAGGGGTATAAATACCGTCTCCATTAGAAATTGGTTACAAGTCTTCCATTGGCCTCTTTGTGCCTCCAGACAGTATTGCCCTTTTCTATTGGTCATTGATTGTCTCTTTCTATTGGTCATTGTTTATCTAGCTTACTTCATACCTATTCTTAGGAGCCCTTCAGACTTTGTGGTTCAGCAGGCCAGGTTTTCATCCACCCTCCCTCGAATCTCCTTTCTTAGTATTCCTTCTCACTCAAAATACATAACAAACTACTTGAATCTGGGCATTTGTCCTGCAGTTTGTCTCTAATGAACAGACTCTTATCTAAACTCTGCATTCCTTTTCGCTGACTCCTTGTCTGTTAAACAAAGCTAACTCTTTCAGCCAATTGACAGCTAAAGAATCTTTAAAGAGGATTGCTCAAGCCCAACAGTTTGAGGTTGGTGTGAGCTATGATGCCATAGTACTCTAACTCAGGGAAACAGTGAGACTCTGCTCAAAAAAAAAAAAAATCTTTAAACCCAGCTATAACCTGTAAGCCCCCTGCTCTGAGATGTCCCACTTTTGGGGGCCAAATTTAGGTACAATTTCCACTTATTGATTTATGACTTTTTTATGTAGGTAGTTATGAAGGGTTCTCCTGGGAAGAAAGACAAGGTGAGGCTGCTAGGCCGCATGTTGGTACGGCCCACCTTAATTCTGTCCCAAGTGACTGCCTATGCTTAGGGAGCATGTACCTGTCAGAACTTAGCGTGTCAACTACAAAAGGATGGGGAAGACTCTCTAGCCTAACTACAGGCATACTACAATCTTGAAGGTGACTTAGAATAGCCTTAAGACTAATTATCATGTGGTCCACACCTCCCCCCTTCCAATGGACTCTCTGAGAGGCTTGTGAGAGTATTACCATGCAAAGGGGTCTGGCCACCTGTCACTCTCATCTAATATGCAGAAAGGGCCCACCAAGAGTCACCTTGTTAGCATAAATCCAGGTATGATGAGGAATAATGAAAGACCTCCTTTCGCTCAGGATACTCCAAGGGTTTTGGAGCTCTATGCCAGGAAGCAGGGGTCAGGACCAAATATGTATTTTTTATTATACGACAGATAAGGAATTCATTAAAATGCTATCTGAGTTCATAAACAAGTCTAGTAGGGTTGCAAGACACAGGATCAATATACAAATTGTATTTCTATACACTACAGTCAACAGTGTCATCTGAAAACACAATTACACAACAGTGTAATCTGAAAACAAAATTAAGAAAACAATTCCATTACAATTTCATTAATAGCAATGAAATATTTGTGCATAAATTTAACGAAATTAAGTGTAAGACTTGTACATGAAAAACTACAAAGTATTGTTGAAAGAAATTTAAAAAGATCCCAGAGAAAGTGGCTTTCTTTTGTTTAAGCCACTCATCTGTGGTACCTTGTTGCAGCAGCCCTGGCAAAACAACACAGACAGAAATAATGGAAATTTAGACACTAGGCAGCACTGGTGAGGATGTGGAGCAAATGGAATCTCCAGAAGCCACTGATGAAAATGTGCTTTAGAAAATAATTTGGCAGTTCTTCAAAATGTTGAACACAGTTACCATATGACCACCTGACACAGTCGTTTTGCACAACTCACACAACTCGCTCCATGTATGGATATGCTAAAAACCTTTCAACTGTACACTTTAAAATGGGAAAATTTTACGTGTGAGTTGTATTTCAATAAATGTGTTTTAAAAAAAAAGGACAAACCTTAATACTGAACTACCCACCTGAGTCCTTCCTGAAATGCTGACCCATAAAAACCGATAAGAAACAATAAAATATTGCGAAAGAGAAAGAAAATGAGAACACAACACAAGCTAATTGGAAAAAGGAAGGAAGAACCTTCTCTCAAGAAGACAGACATGTGGCGGGGCGCCTGTAGTCCCAGCTACGTGGGAGGCGGAGGCAGGAGACTCACTTGAGCCCAGGAATTGGAGTTTGCTGTGAGCTGTGATGCCACAGCACTCTATCCAGGGTGACAGCTTGAGGCTCTGTCTCAAAAAAAAAAAAAGAAGACAGACGAATGTCTAGCAAACATATGAAAAACATATGATGAAAGACATTCATCATCCTTAATTATTAGAGAAATGCAAATCAAAACCACCTTGAGATATCATCTAATCCCAGTGACAATGGCCCATATCACAAAACCTCAAAACTGTAGATGCTGGCATGGATGTGGAGAGAAAGGAACACTTTTACACTGCTGGTGGGACTGCAAACTAATACAACGTTTTTGGAAGGAAGTTTGGAGAAACCTCAAAGAACTCAAGCTAGACCTCCCATTTGATCCTGCAATCCCATTACTAGGCATCTACCCAGAAGGAAAAAAAAACAACCTTTTATCATAAGGACACTTGCACTAAACTATTTATTGCAGCTCAATTTACAATAGCCAAAATGCGGAAACAGCCTAAATTCCCCCCAACCCAGGAATGGATTAACAAGTTGTGGTACATGTATACCATGGAATATATTCAGCCATTAAAAAAAATGGAGACTTTATAGCTTTTGGATTAACCTGGATGGAAGTGGAACACATTATTCTTAGTAAAGCATCACAAGAATGGAGAAGCATGAATCCTATGTATTCAATTTTGATATCAGGACAATTAATGACAATTAACGTCAGGGTAGGGGTGGGTAAAGGGGAGAGCAGAGAGAGAGAGAGAGAAAGAGGAAGGTGGGTGGGGGAAAGGAAGAGCAGAGAGGGAAGGAGGGAGCTCGGTGAGGTC
>CAUYRH010161780.1:0-36638 GCA_963574655.1 Perodicticus potto
ACCCACGAATGGATTAATAAATTGTGGTACATGTATACCATGGAATACTATGCAGTCTTTCTTTTTACTTCTAATTGCAATTGTGGATTTTTAAGTTTATAGTATATTTTTGGAGGATTAGTTCAAGCTACAAGGAACAGACTGATAGCTAACTAGATTGTGAAGGGTGATTAAGGGAAATACAATTAAAGATAATTACTTAGCTTTTGACATTTATTAATTAATTCAAGCAGTAACTATTAAGTCAATTAACTATTATCTACTGTGTACTGGGCACAGCTCTAGGCACCATGAGTAAGTATTTTTATGTTGACCCTATTTGCCTGTGCACTGATGTTTTCACTATGTTAATAATAAAAGAACATCAGTGTCTTAATATCATGATTGTAAGATACTATATATATTATGATGTAATAGATTAAAAATACAAAATAGGATATGAGAAATTTTATTCTTATTTTGCTATTTATTCTCTCAGTTGTTGATTGGTTGATTATTTTTTGGAAGAGAAATTTAGACTGAAAATTTTTAAAAACAATTTTAGAAAAAGGCAAAAGAATCTGTAGATAGCTTTGAAAAGTATAGCCATCTTAACCACGTTGATTTTTCCCAGACATAAGCATGGTATGTTCTTCTATTTGTTAATATCTTCTGCTATTTATTTTCTTAGGGTTTCATAATGTTCTTTATAGAAGTCCTTGCATTCCCCATTAAAACATAATACTTTCAAATTTTGGAAAAAAATAATTCTTCATTTTGTGTGGAACCAGAAAAAAACCTTTATAGCCAAGGCAATTCTTAGTAATAACAGCAAGCAAGGAGCATCACCTTACCAGACTTTAGGCTACACTACAAGGCCATAGTGATCAAAACAGCATGGTATTGGCACAAATATAGAGATATAGACATCTGGAATGGAATAGAAAATCTTGAAATGAAATTAACATCTCACAGCCACCTCATCTTTGATAAACCAAACAAGAACATACATGGGGGGGGAGGAATCCCTACTCACTAAATGATGCTGGGACAACTGAGTAACCACATGTAAAAGACTGAAACTGGTCCTGCACCTCTCACCACTTATAAAAATTGATTCAAGATGGATAAGATATTTACATCTAAGGCATGAAATAATAAAAATTCTTGAAGAGGAGGAGCTCATAGCTCAGTGGATAGGGCGCCGGACACAAACACTGTGGCTGGCGGGTTTGAACCTGGCCTGGGCCAGCTAAAACAACAATGACAACTGCAACAAAAACCAAAAAATAGCCAGGCATTGTGGCAGGTGCCTGTGGTCCCAGTTACTTGGGAGATTGAGGCGAAAGAATCTCTTGAGTCCAGGAGTCTGAGGTTGCTGTAAGCTATGATGCCATGGCACTCTACTGGGATGGACAAAGTGAAACTCTGTCTCAAGAAAAAAAAATCCTTGAAGAAAGTGTGGTGCAAACACTTGAAGATATCAGCCTGGGGAAAGAGTTTATGAAAAAGACTTACATGGCAGTTACCACAAATAAACAATTGGGACTTAATTAAATTGAATAGCTTCTGTATAGATGAGGAGACAACAGCCAAAGCAAATATCCAGACTTCAGAATGGGAAAAGATATTTGCACTTTATGAATCAGACAAAAGCTTGATAACTAACTACAATCTACAGAGAACTTTAATTATAAAATGAAAAAAAGAACCAACAATCTCTTATATCACTGAGCAAGAGAGATGAATAGAACCTTCTCCAAAGAAGACAGATGAATGCCTTACAAACATATGAAAAAATGCTCCTTGTCCCTAATCATCAAAAAAATGCAAATCAAAACCACCCTGAGATATCACCTAGCCCCAGTGAGAATGTTCTTTATCACAAAGTTTCAAGGCTGCAGATGCTGGTTTGGATGTGGAGAACACTTTTACACTGCTAGTGGGACTGCAAACTAATGCAGCCTTTTTGGAAGAAAGTATGGAGAATCCTCAAAGAATTCAAATTAGACCTCCCATTTGATCCTGCAATCTCACTACTGGGCATCTACCCAGAATGAAAAAAAAAAAAATCATTTTATTATAAAGACGTTTATTGTAGCTCAATTACAATTGCCAAAATTTGGAAACAACCTAAATGTCCATCAACCCAGGAATGAATTAACAAACTATGGTATATGTATGCCATGGAATACTATTCAGCCATTAAAAAGATGGAGACTTTATAGCTTTTGTATTAACCTGGAAAGAGTTGAAACACTTTCTTCTTAGTAAAGCATCACAAGAATGGAGAAGCAAGAATCCAATGTACTTTATTCTAATATGAAGACAGAGGATGAACTAATACAAGGGGTGGAGGTAGGGGAATGAGGGTGTGGGGAGAGGGGAAAGGGAAGAGGGCTTGGGGGTCACAGTATATGGCACACCTCTTGGAGGCAGGACACAATTATTAGAGGGACTTTACCTAACAAATGCAATCAGTGTAACCTAATTCTTTGCACCCTCAATGAATCCCAAACAACTAAAAATAATTTTTTTTTAAAAAAGCAAAAGAAATTTCTGTGAATATCAGTGACTTCTTCATATTGTAGCTTTTGAACCATTATACCATCATCCAAATGTTCTAATGGATTTTTAATTGATCTTATGTCTTCTTTGCATTTTTTGTGGTTACCTAATATATAAATTTCTTTGGGTCCTTAAAATGAGAACTCACCTTTCTAACTGCTTTCTAAGCAGGGGTCCTCAAACTATGGCCCATGGGCCACTTGTGGCAGTGTGAATTGTACTTGTTTCCATTTTGTTTTTTACTTCAAAATAAGATATGTGCAGTGTGCATAGGAATTTGTTCATTGTTTTTTTTTTTCAAACTATAGTCTGGCCCTCCAACGGTCTGAGGGACAGTGAATTGGCCCCCTGTTTAAAAAGTTTGAGGGCGTCTGTTAAAGACTTACAAGTAGAGTGCTTAGAAAGTAAATAGTAATTTAACTTCACACGCTATTGTGTATTTTTGTTCTATAGGTAGCAAAGGAGCCTTAGCTCTGTCTACTGTTGGGATCCAGACATCTCTGGGCGTGTTTAACATTTCTTGAAATTTGTTCATCTGTCAGCAGACTTTGTGTGAGATCTTGAGGAGTTTTCTGGGAAAAGATAAACTATTTTACACATAAACTCTAATTCTAAAAGTAGGGAGAGATATAAAGTTAGGCAAAGCAATCCTACTTCTTATATGTGAGACTAGCATGATGCATATTATTCAGGAGTGTCTTCTCTTCAGACTTTCAAAACTCTTATAATATTTCTATGGAAGCAGCTAAAGGTGGGGTGGTGGTAGTAGAGTGTGGTTAAGTGAGCAAGTGGGTGAAGGTTTGTAAGGTTTGCAAATTATGAACACTGCATCTTCACTATCTTTCAAAGCATAATTTCTTCAGTGTTTTAGTTTTTTTATTAGATTGCTGGTAGTACTTAATCTATAAGTTTTCACTTCTTTAAGGGAGAATAAGTGAGATCAAACATTCATACCTCATAGAACTCCTTCCAAGAATGTCTTTTAATTAAAAATTTAAATAATGTACATAAATGGAAAATAGCATAAATGTAAAGTTAAAAAATCATGAACAAGATGATGCCAAGATAATCACTTCTCAGATGAAACAATAGAACATTATTAAAACTTTTAAATTATTGTACACTCCATTGACTATGAAGGCAATCATGTTCTTAATTTCTAACACCATACATCAGTTTTGCATGTCTTTACAGTTTGTAAAAGTAGAATCATACAATGTTCATTCTTTGGCATGTGGCTTTTTTCACTGAATATTTTTCATGCAGTTCATCCATGTTTGCTCATTTTCCTTGCTGTATGGAATTTTGTTTCGTGAATGAACCATAAATTATTTTTCCATTTTATTGTGGTCAACTGAGTGGTTTCCAGCTTAGAGTTATGAATAATATAGCTATGAAGATTCTTGAGATGCCTTTTAGAAAACGCATGCATGTATTTCTTTTGTGTATTCCTCTAAGAGTGAAATGGTAAGAGTATAGCATAGGTGCAACTTTAACTTTGGTTGATACTGCCAGGTTTCCAAAGTTGATGCAATCATTTTGAGTGTGTAACTTTTCCATGTGGCACATCCTCACTGAGGGTTGGTGTTCCTAAGTTGCTAGTTTGAACTGTGTTGGTGGGTGTGGAAGTAACCTCACTGGTGTTTTAGTGTGGTTTTCTGTGATAGCCAATTTGAACACTTTTTCATTTGTTTATTGATCAGTTGATTATGATCATTAGTGAAATCTTTGTTTAAATATTTTGATCATTTACAAAATTAGACTTTGTTTTGTTGACAATATAAGCACATTGTTGATTCTGTAGGTTGCACACATCATCCCCCTCAGTGTTGCTTTACTTTTTAGTCCCTTTAAAATTTTAAAATATGGATCTTTTCCTATCTAGTTAAAAAGGATAAAGGATTTAAATTTAAGGCATGAGGTCAATGCTTATTTTTAAACTTATGTAATTCCCCAGGAATGTTTTAAAATACAAGAAGTGCTTATAAGCTAGATATTTAACAAACACATATAACTTTCGTTTTCTGTGTGAATGCCCAACCAAATTTCCTGGAGATCACTCTGCTTAGAGTGTATAATATCATTAATATTATTCTTAGTATTTAAGTATTTAAAAATAACGAAATATATTCTGGTCAGGTATGTATTTGTTCCTTTTATTTTTAACTGACTTATACATATTTATGGAGTAGAGTGATATTCAATATGTATATACAATGTGTAATAAATCAAGGCAGGGTAATTAGTATATCTATCATCAAATGTTTATCATTTATTTGTGTTATGAATGATCAGAATTCTTTCATCCAGCTTTTTGAAAGTATACAATAAATTATACTTAACCATATTCACCATACAGAGCTACAGAACATGAAAATTTATTCCTCCTACTTAGCTATAATTTTGTTTCCATTAACAAACCTCTACCCCTCTACCCTTCTTATTCTCTAATTCTCACAATTCTACTCTAATTCTTAAAGTTCAAAGTTGTTTTTTAGATCCCAGATATGAGTGACAACCCTGTGAGTGGTATATATCTTTGCGTACCTGACTTATTTTTCTTAACATAGTGTCCTTCATGCTCATCTATATTGCTGCAAATGACAGGGTTTCATTCTCTTTTATGGCCAAATAGTATTCCATTGTGTATATATACCACATTTTCTTAGTTGCCTGTTGGTGGACATTTAGATCAATTCCATATATTAGCTATTATGAATAATGCTGCAGGTATCCCTGTGAAATACTGATTTTTCCTCTCCAATACTAATTTATATTCCCATCAATAATCTATAGGAGGTCCATTTTATCCTCCTCTTCATCAGCATTAGTTATTTTTCTTTGATGATAGCCATTGTGACTGGGGTGACATTATATCCCATGTGTTTTAATTTGCATTTTCATGATGATTAGTGATGTTGATCATTTTTTCATATATTTGATAGACATTTATATGTTTTCTTGTGAGAAATGTTTATTTAGATCCTTTGCTCACTTTTTGATTAGATTATTTGTGGGATATTTTTGCCGTTGAGTTGTTTGAGTTTCTCGTATATTCTAGACTTTAGTTCTTTGTCAGATGAATAGTTTGCAAATATTTTTTCCCATTCTACACATTGTCTTTTTATTCTGTTGATTGTTAAAATGAAATATATCTTAGCTAGTTTTTATTTTCTTCAAATAATAGCTTTGGTGTATACTTCTCCACTCTCTACTTCTAGAAAAGCAAGCAACTAATCAACCATAATGAATAGATTTTTAATGTTTTTTTTTTTTTTAGGGGGTGGGGGCAGAGTCTCACTATGTTGCCCTCAGTAGGGTGCTGGGATGTCACAACTCACAGCAACCTCAAACTCTTGGGCTTAAGCAATTCTCTGGCCTCAGCCTCCCAAGTAGCTGGGACTACAGGCACCTGCCACAATGCTGAGCTATTTTTTTGTTGTAGTTGTCGTTGTTTAGCTGGCCCAGGGAAGGTTCAAACCAGCCAGCCCTGGTGTATGTGGCTGGCACCCTACCCACTGAGCCATGGGCACCACTTAGATTTTTAATTTTTTAAAACTTATATTTGACATTCATCTTAATGCTAGATATAAGTGAATTATATTTTTCCCTATTAATATTTTGTAAACCATTTTTTCTGGATGAATGCCATGTTATCACTCTCATTAATTCAATGAGTGTGATAAAATGATTTATATAAAGTTATGAAGGCCCATCAGGTCATTATGTTTGTCCAGAGCTCTATGAATTCCAGCACTGGACACAGTTTGGTGTTAAGGTTCCCCTGGACTCCAACTTGGGACAGTGGTCAGCAAGGGAGATGACACTGGAAAAATCAAGAGACTTTACACCAAACTTATAGTATAAAGCCTGGAAGCCTGTAAAGGCATACATTGTTTCATGTGCCTGGTGGCAGCCTGAAAACAATGCAGCAACTTGTTCTGCTTCTCAGGAGTCTTTTTTTCTTACGCTCTATAACAGAGTATATATGCTGGAATGAACAGCAGTCAGTAGTTAGCAGTCAAGGTTAAAAATGAACGAGAGAGGAGTATAAACCCCAGGAAGGTTGGGTAAAGGGTAAATAGGGACATAGGGCAATGGAACATCTGAAAGAGTCAGATAATTATATAGGGAGAAGAAAAAGGAGGGAAACAAGTTTTGTCCCTTTGAGCTATCTTAACTTTCCTAATTTAGATCACTTAGTTACATAACATTCCTCTGACTGGGCACTTTCCCCTGAGTTGGAAGACCATGAGGAATTCAGTCTGCCTGCCTCCTACAGTTTGGCTCAAGCTGTGGCCTAGCTATATATTTTTCATTCCTGTTTTATAAATCCCATCCTTCTACCAAGTGCTAGTAATATATGACTGGAATCTTAACATAGAAATTACTCCCATCCTTCCTGAAATAGTTCCTCTCTGGATATCCTTCATCTCATTTTATTCCCTTTTCTTTCTTAACCAGAATTATGACTATGAATAAGCTCAGTAGTTTGATATTCCTACTCAGTTTGTGTCCACCTAAAAACAAAGAGGAGCTTGTCATTGTCAGTTGTTTTGAGTCTCTCCCCAGTAGGAAGAATAGCTCCTGGGATTATGACTTAGACTGTGTGTCTGTTCTGCCATGCAGTGAGTCAGCAGTACTGACTGTATTCGCTCTTTGGGAAAGTGTTCTAGGAGCCATAGTAGTCATAGTTCCTCTCCATAGGAGCTCATAAATAAATTGAACTCACAGTGCAAAGATGCTTTGAGAATTTTCTACACTAAAAACACTTTATTTCCTGGTGGGTGACATTTGTTTTCTTTTCTTTTTAATTTCTTCTGTAGTAATATTGTAAGTAGATTGCAAGTAGAAATGAAACTAAAGATGGAATTAGGGTGAGGGCAGGTTCCTTTTCTTGGCAAGTCTATAGAACACAGATATTCAGTTGGCTGTTTATAATGAGTATCCTTTCTGGTTGGTCATGGCCTTTTTTTTCATTAGTTTGTGCTCACATATATTGATTATTACAATATGTTGAATATGGTCCCCTGGTTGCAACTATTCCTGTTTTTAATAATCATCAGAGCAGAAGAAAGCCTTCTATCCATTTTCTGTTTCAACCTTCTAAGTCATCATCTCTATCTTTTCTTTTGGGATGGGTCTCTCTCTGCCTTCCATCAATGTTTCTGAATATGGTGACTCTTGATAAACGTGTCATGGCTGCTTCAGTCCTGGGGTTTTAAGGTTCCTCCAGAAGGTAATGGTCATGTTACAGAGTAATTCTGTAGATTCATTTAAAGCACTAATTGTAAAAGTGTTAAGTGTTATGCAGCTTTGTTCATCTACCTACCCCAGTTCTCTCAACCTACTTTCTCCATCCCTTTCTCCTCCCACTTATATTATTAGAACTGGGTAATTAGCAGGCTGTTTGACAGATTTATTCCTCACAATTCAAAAAACCTGGTTTATATTCAGATGTCTAGTGATCTACTTTGCTAGTACATTAAATCCATCTACAGGGGAGAGCCTGGTCAGATTTTTTTTATAGTGTACATGTTTGTATTGTAATTCTAAAAATCTATTTTTAGATCAAGTTTCTAAGGTAAGTGGAAAGTACATCAGAATTTTAGAAGTTCCAAACTCAATTGAAATATCACGATTTTCTTGGGCTGACTGATACATATTTTAAGGAATTATTTACTTTTATGATTTACTAAGATCTAGACAGAAAGCAGCTTTCAGTGTTGGTAGGAGCTGAAAAGAATACTAATAAGTGTTAGTCATCCATAGTAAATTAAAAATGTAATAATAAAGGAAAATTAAACTGCTGTGTATTTGGGTGTTTGCTCTATTACCATAAATTCACAATCTCATCTCCTATTCTCTGAAAAGGAGTGGGTGTGGCAGGAAGTGTTTGTAAAATTCCATTAGCATTTTTGGAGACAATTACTCCAGTAAATGATTCAGGATTCAGCTTCTAGCTTCTAACGTTCATTTAGGCATGTGAAATTTTTATTTGTTTATAATTCTTAGCACTGAAAAAATTGTTAGCATCTATCCTGAATAAATTATCTTTTTTTTTTTAGTTAAAAAATTGCTAATGTTTGGTCCAAAGAATCATATCTACTGGTGAGGAAGGAGCAGAAATTCACTAATACACCTTTCCATTGGAAAGTGATCAAAATACTTCAGAAATATAGCATACAGATACGTATAGACTACATAAAATACTATATTGAACTAAAGTATAATGCTTTGCCATTGGTAGGTATAAAAATGAACTTAAGATGTTGTGATCTGAGATGCAGAATTGGCAGCAGGAATGTCTATATTATAAAAATATAATTTTTGTCTCACTGACTAGATTATTTAAAAATGGATAGATGCAGAGATGAAATTAGATGTTGAGATAGATTTCCTGGGCTTTGAGTTTTGGATCTATGGTCATGCCGTTTTCTCTAGCAAAGTTATCTTCTTTTTTGTTTGACTGGTAATGATGCATGTTAGATTCTGTTATGCTAGAGACAGTTACAATTCATCCATTGAAAATTCCCTGACTTCTGCCTTTCTGGTGGACCACACAAATAATCATAAGAAATGCAAGACGTCATTTAGAACTAACATTGCCATTGCCAGTGACCCAAATTTACTAGGAACAGGATCACTTTTTATATGTCTTGTGTTTGTGCCAACCTCCAAATCCCAAAATGCTATTGATTCTTAAATCACTTGTTGCAAAATACATTTTAAAATCCTCTCACAGAGTGGTATGTTTGGAATATTTTAGACAACTGGAAGTGTAATATGTCTTGTGTTTTTGAGGCCTCAGCTTTGACTTAGAAAGAGCTCATTCCATAGTATATATGTGTAAATATGATTCTTAAGAGTTGATATATGTCCATGGTGTTTCTCTGCAGGGCTAATATTAAATTATGAAACCATTTTGTGCATAAACTCATCTCACCTACTTTCAGTAGAATCAATAATTTAGATCTCTTGTCTAAAAGAATGCAAGATGGAAAAAGCCTGAGAAGAGTAGTAGTTCCTGAAGGTGGGAATAGGAGTCTTGGATGTTGTTCTGTTTTTTCCCCCAAGTGGTATCAAGCGTGTGTCTGACTCCTTAGTACTATTTTATATTGTGAAGAAAGTATGGATGAGGGATGGTAAAGCCAGTGTAAGTATTCTAAACCTACTTAAGAGTAGGCAAATTCCTCTTCATAAATAATTGAGGATGAATCATGTAACCAGGTAGTTTCAGGCTAAAAGCAGTGGGGTTTGCCTTCTTCCTCCTGCTGTTCCTCCTCTTCCTCCACCTCCTTCTCCTTTTCTTCCTCTTTTTCTTCCACTTCTCCCTCCTCCTCTTCTTCCACTTCCTCTTTCTTCCCCCCTCCTCTTCTTCCACTTCCACTTTCTCTTCCTTCTCCTCTTCTTCCACTTCCTCTTCCTCCTTCCTCTCTTCCACTTCCTCTTTCTCTTCCTCCCCCTTTTCTTCTACTTCTGCTTTCTTCTCCCCCCTTCCACTTTCTCTTTTTTCTCCTCCTACTCATTTCTTCTACTTCCTTTCCCTCTCTTCTTCCTCTTCCTTTTCTCTTTCTTTCTCCTTTTCCTTTGTCTTTCTCCCCCTCCTCTGCTTTACTTCCTTCCTCCTTCCCCTTCCCTCCCTCTCTCCTCTCTCCCTTCTTTTCTTTCTTCCCAAATTAGTATTTTTTCACAGTAGGTGAAAAATAGTTATATTACTTTAAAAGCCCAAGTTTATTAGAAAGTAAAGCAGAGAAGTCTGTCTTCCCCTTTTCCCCCCTTCCCCCTGTCCTCCATCTTTGAGGAGTCCTATTTACTAGGGCCATGTAGATCCCTACAGCATCTTTGTACATAATATCCTTTATACATACACACACACAAATATACACACCTTATTCCCTTTCATGTTTACTAAATCTCTTCCTTTTTTTGCAGTTCTGCTCCCAGCTTTAATTTTTCCAATTAATAATATATACTGAAGGTTTTTCCTTATCAGTACATGAAGTATGTCCCTTTTTTAAAGCATCTGCATGATATTCCCCCATGTAGATGTACCATGGTTTGTTTAAAGAATTCCTTACTGTGGAATATTTGAGTTATTCTTCGTACTGTTTTTCTACAATAAACAATGTTTTAATGAATTACTAGTGTCATTTTATGTGTTACAAAGTATCTATGGAATAAAGTCTCAAAATTGGTCATTGTTTCTGTTGATTTGTAAATATTTCTGGATTCTCCTCCATATTGCTTATACCATTTTATTAACAAATTTTATTACAATAAACTTTTGAAAAAGCATATTTTTCCATATCCTTTTGAAAAATGTTAAACTTTTAGATTTTTGTGAGAAATAGTATATTGGTTTTCTCTTTCAATTTCTTCTTATACATGATCTAAATAGCTTTTCATTAAGTGTAGTGATTTTTTTTTCAGTAAAATATTTTTTCCTGTGCTCATTTTTTATTGGGTATTTGGTCTTATTGATTTCTATCAAATCTTTATAAAGGGGAAAGATTAGTCTTTTGTTTATGATCTGAATTCCTCCCCTTAATGTTTATCCTTTGCCTTCACTTATGGTTAACTTTTGCCAGGAAAAGTATTTTATTTTTCCATAATTCAGTATGTTAATATATTCCATATTTAATATATTTAATAATGGCTGAAAACATTCCAAATTTTGGGAAGAACATGGACATTTAGATAGATGAAGCACAAAGGCCTCAGGCAAGACCAACACAAACAACATTTTTACAAGAGATATTAAAATTGTCAGAAGTCACAGATGAAGTGAAAAATTTGAAAGCAGCAAGAGAAAACCTACTTGTTACATGCAAGGCCACGCACAAAAGCTATGTTCATATTTCTCAACAGAAGCCTTGCTGACCAGGAGAGAAGGATGCATTTGAAGTGCTACAGAAAAAATATGACCAAATAAGAATGCTATACCTGAAAAAGCTGTTTTTCAGAAGTGAGGGAGACATAAAGACATTCCCAGAAAAACAAAAGCTGAGAAATTTCCTAACTACTAGGCCTAGGGAGTTCTGCAAGTTGAAACAAAAGGATCCAAACTAACCTCATGAAAACATATGAAAGCGCACAGCTACCAACATGCTTCATAGTTAAAAGTGGAAAACTTCTTTTAAGATCAGGAAGAAGACGAGGGAGCCCACTCTCATCCCTCTGTTCAGCAGAGTACTAGAGTCCAAGCCAAAGCCATTAGATAAGCAATAGAAATAAAAAGCATCTACATTGAATAGAAAAAGTCAAATTATCTCTGTTCTCGAAAGCATAACCTCATATACAGAAAGAAACCCTAAAGACTCTATCAAAAAACTATTAGAACTAATAAAATCAATAAAGTTTCAGGATAAAAAATGAATGTGCAAAAATTAGTTGTATTTCTGTATGTTAATAACAAACTATCTGAAAAAGAAATCAAGGAAACAAGCCCATTTATAATAGCATTAGAAAGAAAAAAATACATAGGAATAAATATAACCGAGGATGCAAAAGATCTGTCCACTGAAAACTAAAGACATTGAAGAATGAATTTTTTTTTAATTTCAGGTTAATGTGAGGGTACAAAAACTAAGTTACAATATTTGCATATGTTTGGTAGAGTCCTTTTTTTTTTTTTCTTAGAGACATAGTCTCACTATGTCACCCTCAGTAGAGTTCACAGCAACCTCAAAGTCTTGGGCTTAAGCTATTCTCTTGCCTCAGCCTCCTGAGTAGCTGGGACTACAGGTGCCTGTCACAATGCCTGGCTATTGTTTTTTTTGTTTTGTTTTTTATTTGCAGTTTTTGGCCAGGGCTGGGTTTGAACCCCCCTACCTCCAGCATATGGGGCTGGCTATTATTTTGTTGCAGTTGTCATTGTTTAGCAGGCCTGGGCTGGGTTTGAACCCACCAGCCTGGGTGCATGTGGCCGGTGTCATAACCATTGTGCTACAGGCGCTGAGCCAAGGTAGAGTCCTTCTTGTAGTTGTGTCCCATACCCAAAAAGTGTGCCAATACCTTACATTGTGTGCATTAAGTGTTAGCACCCCAGTCCCCTCAATTATTCCCCCTTTCCCCCTCCCTACTACGCTTGCCCCCAGCTTGAATTGAATTGAGTTTTTCTCTTATGTGTGCATGTATTAGATCATCTACTCTACTGGCTTCATGTGAGTATTGAATACATTGAATATTTTCCTTTTTATTCTTGTGATACTTTACTAAGAAGAATGTGTTTCAACTTCATTCAGGTTAATACTAAAAATGTAAAGTTGCCATCTTTTTCATGACTGAATAGTATTCCATGGTATACATATGCCACAGTGTGTTAATCCATTCCTGGGTTGGTAGGCATTTAGGTTGTTTCCACAATTTGACAATTGTAAATTGAGCTGTGATAAACAGTCTAGTTCAAGTGTCCTTATGATAAAATGATTTCTTTTTCTTTTGGGTAGTTGCCTAGTAATGGGATTGTGGGATCAAAGGGGAGGTCTAATTTGAGTTCTTTGAGGATTCTCCATATGTCTTTCAAAAGAGGCTGTATTAGTTGCAGTCCTACCAGCAGTGTAAAAGTGTTCCCTTCTCCCCACATCCATGCCAGCATCTGCAACTCTGGGACTTTGTGAGATAGGCTATTCTCACTAGGTATAGGTGAGATAGAGCTCAGGGTGGTTTTGATTTGCAGTTCTCTGATGATTAATGATTTTGAGTATTTTTTTATATGTTTGTTAACCATTCATCTGTCTTCCTCAGACAAGGTTCTGTTCATGTTTCTTGCCTAGTGATAGATGGGATTGTTTGCTCTTGTTTTGGTGATTAATTTAAATTCTTTATAGATTCTAGTTATCAACATTTTTTGTCAGATTCATAACATGCAAATATCTTTTCGTATTCTGAAGGTTGTCTGTTTGCTTTAATTGTTGTGTCCTTAGCTGTGCAGAAGGTTTTTAGTTTAATTAAACCTTATTTTTAAATTGTTGTTGTTGCAATTGCCACAAAAATTTTCATAAAATCTTTCCCCAGGCTCCTCAAGAGGTTCCCCACACTTTATTCTAGGATTTTTCTTGTTGCATGTCCTAGATATAAATCTTTTGTTCATCTTGAGTCAATTTTTGTAAGTGGTGAAAGGTGAGGGTCCAGTTTCATCCTTTTACATGTGGTTATCCAGTTCTCCCAACACCATTTATTAAGTCGGGGTTCTTTTCCCCAATGTATGCTTTTGTTTGGCTTATCAAATATCACATGGCTATAAAAAACTGGTTTAATCTCTTGGTTTTCTATTTTATTCCATACGTCTGTGTCTCTATTTTTGTGTCAATACCCTGATGTTTTCATTACAATAGACTTGTAATATAACCTAAAGTCTGGTAGAGTCATGCCTCCAACTTTGTTTTTACTATTAAGAATTACATCAGCTATGTGGGTTTTTTTTTCTGGTCCATATGAAACAAAGAACTATTTTTCTACTTCTTCAAAGCATGATGTTGATATTTTAAGGGGTATTAAACTATCTGTAGATTGTTTTGGGTAGTATAGACATTTTCACCATGGTGATTCTTCTTGGCCAAAAGCATAGTATGTTCTTTCATTTGTTAATATCTTTAGCAATATTATTTCTTAGGGTTTCATAATTTTCTTTGTAGATGTCCTTCATCTATTTTATTAGGTATATGCCTAGGTATTTCATTTTCTTTATAGAGAGTGAAGAGGGAATTGTGTCTTTAATTAGTTTCTTGACTTGGTTGTCATTGGCATATATATACAAAGGCTACTGATTTGCAGACATTGATTTTATACCCTGAGACATTACTGTATTTCTTGATCATTTCCAGGAGTCTTGTGGTTGAGTCTCAGGGGTTCTGTAAGTATAAGATCATATCATTGGCAAAGAGCAAGGGTTTGACCTCTTCTACCCCCATTTCAATGCCCTTTATATACTTCTCTTGCCTGATTGTATTGGCTAGAATTTCTATAACTATGTTGAATTTTAGTGGTGATAGAAAACTTCCTTGTCTGGTTCCAGCTTTAAGTGGAAAGCTTTTCAGTTTTTCTCTATTCAGTATGATATTAGCCATGGGTTTGTCATAGATGGCTTTAATCATTTTAAGAAATGTGCAATTTATGCCTATATTCTTAGGTGTTCTTGTTAGAAAAGTGCTTTTTCGGCATCTATTGAGAGGATAATATGGTCTTTGCTTTTGCTCCTATTGATATGGTGAATTATATTTATGGATTTGTATATGTGAAACCAGGCCTGCGTCCCTGAGATGAAGCCAATTTGATTGTGATGTATAATTTTTTTAATGTGTAGCTGTAATTTATTGGCTAAGATTTTGTTGAGTATTTTTGCATCAATATTCATGTGAAATTGGTCTGTAGTTATCCTTTTTTAATGGAGTCTTTTCCTAGTTTTGGACTCAAGGTGATGTTTGCTTTATAAAATGTGTTGGGGATAGTTCCTTCCTTCTTGGTGTTTTGGGATAATTTCTAGAGAATAAGTACAAGCTCTTCTTTGAAGGTTTACTAGAATTCTGGTGTAAATTCATCTGGTCCAGAGCTTTCTTTTATTGGAAGCTTTTTTATTGTTTCTTCAATCTCAGTGCTTGATAGTGGTGTGTTCAAAAGATCTATTTCTTCCTGGCTAAGTCTAGGGAGAGGGTGTGATTCCAAATATTGATCCATTTCCTCCACATTGTCAACTTTCTGGGCATAGAGTTTTTTATAGTAGTCACAGAATCTCTTATATCTCTATGGTATTGGTAGTTATTTCCCCCTTTTCATTTCTGATTGAGGTTATTAGAGATTTTACTTTTCTGTTTCTAGTTGATCTGACCAAAGTTATATAAACTTTATTTATCTTTTCAAAGAACCATTTTTTTCTTTTATTAATTATCTGAATAATTCTTTTGTTTTCAATTTATTTCTGATTTAATTTTAATTATTTAATTTTTAATTATTTATTTTCTTCTGCTAGATTTGGGATTGGATTGTTCTTCCTTTTCCATTTCCTTAAAATGATTCATTAGGTTGTTTATGCACTCTCTTTCTTTTTTTAGGATGTAGGCATCTAATACAATAAATTTCCCTCTTAGGAATGCTTTTGCAGTATCCCACAGCTTATAGATTCATTGTTGTTATGTTCAAGGAATTTAATAATTTCCTCCTTTATCTCTTAATTGACCCAGGTGTCATTCAACATAAGGTTGTTTAGTTTCCATGCCTTTAGGTGGAGATGACCCTAGAACACATGGGCTTAATAGACACATACAGAACATCTTTATTTATTTTCTGTTTACAGAACATCTTTATTTATTTTCTGTTTAGAGGACCTATCTAGCTCTGTGAGAGGGGTGTTAAAGTCCCCAGATATTATGGTATTATAGGATATCATACTGCTCAGATCATTTATGGTCTGTTTCATAAATATGGGAGCATTTAAATTGGGTGCATACATAATTAGAACTGAAGTGTCCTCTTGTTGTATTGTCCCCTTGACCAGTGTGAAGTGACATCTTTATCTTTCTTAAGTTTAGTTGCTTTAAATCCACTGGTATCTGAAAATAAGATTGTGACCCCTCTTTTCTTCTGATTTCCATTTGTCTAAAATATTGTTTTCCAACTCTTCACTCTGAGTCTTGTTTTGTCCTTCGAGGTTATGTATGTTTCCTGGAGACAGCATCTAGATGGCTTGTGCTTTTTCTATCCATTTGGCCAGCCTGTGCCTCATGGAATTCAGTGGGGAATTTAAGCCATGTGGGGAATTCCAGTAGGGAATTTAAGAACATTTATTGAGAGAATTGATAAGTGTGGTGGAGTTCTATTTGTCTTATTTTGTTAAATGTCCATTGCTTAGTTTAATTTTTTGCATGATTGTAGAAGCTAGGTTTTGTCCTTTAGTTTCTGAGTGTTTAGTTTGCTGGGGGTCCATTGTGATGGTCAGTGCGTAGGATAGGTTTAAGTATTTCCTGTAAAGCTGATCTTGTTGTGGCATACTTCCTCAGTGTTTGCATATCAGTAAAAGATTTGATTTCTCTATCAATTTTGAAGCTTACTTTAGCAGGATATAGAATTCTAGGCTGAAAATTATTTTATTTAAGAATGTTAAAGGTAGATGACTGTTCTCTTCTGGCTTGGAAAGTTTCAGCTGTAAAGTCTACTGCCACTCCAATGGATCTGCTTCCATGTTGAGATGGCCTTGGATCCCTCTAATGTAGTGTTTTGAAATCTTTAGTGAAACTTGGGAGATTTTCATTTAGCCTATCCTCCAGCGGGCCTCAATTCTTTTGGGAAATTCTTCTTCCCCTTCAGAGATGCCTATAATTCATATGTTTCAGCACTTTTGTGAAGTCCCATAATTCTCTGATTGACTGTCTTATTTTCTGTCTCCTCTTTTCTGCCTCTTTAACTACCTGGGTTAGCTCAAAGCTCAAGACCTTTATCCTCACATTCTGAGATTCTTTCTTCTCCATGGTTCAGTCTGTTATTGATACCTTCTACTTCATCTTTAATTTTCCTAATTTACTCCTTTAATTCCTTAAGGTCCACCATATCCTTTTTACATTATTCATATCTTTCATCCATTTTTGGCTTTGTTTTTCCACTTTCTTGTCAATTCCCTTTTTGCCTTGGTCATCCATATTTTCAATCCACTTTCTGTCATTTCTAGTAAATCTTTATAGTTGGAATCCTCTCCAGTGGCTACCTCATCATCCCTGGGGGAGATTGCACTGGTCTGGGTTTTCATGTTGCTAGAATTTTTCTGCTGGTTCCTCCTTATTTACTTCTTCCCTCAACTTTTTTCTCTTACTGCCTCCTTTGCTTTAAATTTCCTTGTCTCTGAACTTAGGTGTTGAAGTGGCCTTCTGACATATGGCCACATGGCATAAAAGTGTAAAGAGCAAGAAGGGAGAAAGGAAAGATAAAGATATAAAAAAAAGGAGGGTGAAAGGAAAGAGTTAAAGAAAAGGAAAGAAGAATGACAGAAAAAGGGAGAGACAGTGGAAATTGTGGTGTTTAGCAGAGTGCTTTGACCCACAACTCAAGGACTTTGTGGAGTGGGGGCTGTCTGGGTGGGTCTCTCAAGTTCAGAATCTCATTACCCGCCTGGGTAAAAAGAAGACCCCACCAAATATAGAAAAAAATCAGCAGCATGTTGCAGTGGCTACCTACCAATGCCGTCTTTCCAAAGGCCAAAGCTAGAAGGACACCCTAGTCCGTGCGCTCATAGCCTCCTTGAGCCAGACCAATTCCATGACCCCGCTCTCCAGTCAGACCAAAGCTGTGATATGCAGCCCTCAGGGAGAAAAAATAATGAAAATAGTTAAAGAGAATAAAAAAATACGATTATATAATCCAAAGGGAAAAAAAGAGATATTTTAGTTTTTATATGAGAAATGTATGTGGATGAGATGAGAAAAGGAGAAAAATACCTTTTCTGTTATAGAAAAATCTGCCAAAGGAGAGAAAAAAAGGAGAGAAATAAAAAAGAAATAAAGAATAAAAGGGGCTGAAATACCATAACCAAAATGGAAGAGCCTTTTCAATTGAAGAAAATAGAAATGAAAAAATTAAAATACCCCCAGCCAAACCAAAAACAATAGCAACAACAACCAAAAAAAAGAGAGAGAGAGAAAGAAAGAAAAAAAAAGGAAAAAATTGGGTAAAAAAGCAAAGAAAAGAAGAAAATGCACATATGTTAATAAAGAAAAAATATATATATACGCACATATATACACATATGTACATATACACCATCTATATGAATTGCAATATATTACCTGGACACCAGGTGGCACTGTGGTGTTAGGAGATGGAGAACATACACTGTTTCCGGGTCAGAAGCCACTCTGCAGTTTCAGAGGGAACCCAGACTTGACCTCTTAACCCAGTTTCCCCTGGTCAAAGTGTGGTCACTTTGCCAGCACTCAGTTTCTTCAGGATTAGGATCCCAAAACTCTCACCGGATCTCTCAGTTGGCTTATCTAGACCTTTCAAACAGTGTCCCTATATAACAATGTAGTTTTCCCTTGGAGATTGGGATGCTCAACTAACCCCATGGATGGCTGCCCCAGCTCAGCAGGCACTTCAGAGCCAGCCATGCACTAGGCTCCTGCGTGTTTCTCTATGCATCTTTTCCACAATGGCAGCCTGCCTGTAGCCAAGCCTGTCACCGTTTGAGTTCTCCTGCTTGTCCAAGCCCCTTCAAGGCAGTCCAGGGAGCAGACCGGTCCCCAAAAACCCCAAAGCAAGAAAACTGCAGGACAACCCTTTCCCACCACTAGTCTACTACAGAGGGCTACAAGCTGACTTCTGCCTGTACCCTGGCACCTGACCTCTGTGCTGGTCCTCCACAGCTCCAGACCTCCTTGTTGACTCCTGAAGTTTCCTACTGATTCACTGTGTCCCCAAAGTGATGTTCTGGGTAGGTTCCCCTAGCGAGAGGATGCTTGAAATCCTCACCAAGAGTAGCTGGCAAGGAGATGTCTTTAGTCTGCCATCTTGCTCCACCCCTAAATTCTGAAGAATGAAATTTAAAAATACAAATAGATAGAAAAATATCTATGGTCATGAATTGGAGAATCAATATTATGAAAATGTCTCTACTTCCCCAAATGATCTACAGATTCAATGTAATCCTAGCAAAATTCCAACTACATTTTTTATCGAAATGTAAAGGAATCCTAAAACTCCTATGGAACCACAAATAGACAAAACAACCTTGAGTAATAAGAACCAGCTGAAGGTATATTACAAAGATAAAATGGTCAAAATAATATAGTGCTGGCATAAAAATAGACACATAGACCAATTTACTAGAATAGAGAACTCCAATGAGAGCCCTAATATAAACCCATACATATATGGTCACCTAACCTTTGATAAGAACACCAAGAATACACAACAGGAAAAGGGTAGTATCTTCAATAAGTGTTTGTGGAAAACTGGCTATCCACATACACCTGAATGAAACTGGACTCTTATCTACACCACACACAAACACTAACTTAAAATGGATTAAAGACAATTCTAAGACCTGAAACTGTAGAGCTCCTTGAAGAAAACATATGGAAATCACTCTTTAAGTTTGGTGTTGGCAATGATTTATTGGCTATAATACCACATGTACAGGCAACAGAGCTAAAAATTAACAAATAAATAGATAAATCTAAATAGCTTTTCCACACAGAAGAAATAATCAACAAAATGAAAATGCCTACAGGAACATGAGAAAATATTTGTTTGTAAACCATATATCTGATAAGAAATTAGTCTTCAAAATATATTAATATAAGGAAATATTGCAACTCAATGGTAAAAACTAGTGACTAAACTAAAAATGGACTAAAGACTTGAATAGATATGGGGATGTTTTCAAAAGATACTAACTTTCAGTTTGGGGTAAGTTACAAAGTGAATAAGTTCTAGGAATCTAATGTACAACATGGCAAATATAGTTAATTATAGTTTATTTTAAGCCTGAAATTAAGTATTGATAAGCTTGATAGTAAGTGTTCTTATCTCTCACACACACACAGAATGGTAACTATCATATTTTACCATGTTTAATGCACATTTTTTTACCCAAATATTTGAGTAAAAAAAAATAAGTATAGGTAGTACTAATTCTGTATTGATATAAATGATTTTAACTCTTTTATTTATGCATATGCATTAAAAGTATAATTCTGGAAACCAATAATGATGTCTGTATGCAAAATAATATCCTGGAACACTGTAATTGGTTTTGCTGAACTTATGATGAACTTTCAATGAAAACATTTTTGGCCTAGGAAGAGCAGAAAAGAGACCTATCCTCTTCATACACTTTAGGGAGGAGCTAACAATCTAGCTGATATTTTTTGTTACATAAAATTTCTTGTACTATAATATGTTAAAAAATAAATGCTCAAATTATTTATAAACAAAAAACAAGTACCTAAATATAAACAAGTTCAAATTTGAATTAAAAAAATTAAAATTTGGGCTTACAAACATGGGTGCACCTCACACATGGGAGCACATTACACATAGCAGAAATATGACTGTGTGAGGTAATGGATATGTTAAGTAGCTGGATTGTGGCTCTCATTTCCCACTGTACAAGTATATCAAATTATCATGTTTTGTGCCTTAAATATTTACAATTTGTATTTGTCAATTAAAGCTTTACTAAAGCGGGTAAAAATGCTTAGTATATTTTAAAGTAAGGTATGCTTTAGTGAGGATGGTAGTTGAGATACTTTTAGGGGATGCATGGATACATTTTTCTGTTACAATGTTAACACTTAATAGTATAAGGTATATGAGAAAAAATACAAATAGTATATTCAAACCTTCATTTCAAGCAAATTATAGCTTAGAACAAAGCTTAAGTAGGTATTTATGTCTAAAACCCTAGAGTTACTTTAAGCATAGTTGATGATATTAAGAATTATTAAATTTTTTTGCGTTAAAGTTTTGTTTATACTACAAAATAAATAAAAAGCTCATCTTTAAGCCAATAATTTGAGATTACCATACACGAATCTTCAGTATATGCTTGTTTTCTAATTAAACTTTCTATTTTCTTTGGTCTACCTTTTCCTGCAGCAGTATCACACTTTTTTCTTTGTTGAAACTAAAATATGTGTTAATATATTGTATTTCTGATCTCATAATATTCTTCTTTTATAAAGCTTTCCTGGACATTTTTGTTTATTTGTCCATAAAAACTTTTGAATTAATGTTTCTAGTTACTGAAAAAAAATACTATCATTATATTTATTGGGTCATATCCAAAGAATGAATTAATTGAGGAAAAATCAACATCTTTATAATATTGTCCTTTCATGTAAGAGCATAGAATGTCTATTTCTTGAAGTCTGCTTTTGTATTCTTTGTATTTTTAAAGCTTTTTCAAGCAGATTTTGCATGAATCATGCTCTCCTATCTAATTTATCTTCCCTGTTGCTATTATTAGTAGATTCTTTTTCTCCATTATATTTTATCATTTGGTTTTGGTTTGTATGTAAAGACCATAGATTTCTTATGTTAGTTTTATACCTCACTAACTTAGTCATTATTTATAGTAGTATTTCAGTGGATTCCCTTTATTTTTCAGATATTATCATATTATCTGCAAATAGAAATTATTTTATTTATTCCATCAGATAAATTATAGATATTAGAATCAGTAATTTTTCTTGTTTATTTATATTGGCTAAAGCTGCTGATATAATGTTAAATAGTTGTGGTAAAAAGCAGGCAATTTTAGCCTTTTCCTGACGTATGGGAAATTTTCTAATAAAATGTGTTTAAAAAACTACTAATTCCTTCTGTTTGTGAGTTCTGTTTTTATAAAACAGAAAACTTATTGGATTTTGTTAAAAAACTTCTAAGATCTACAGCAATTTCAATATCTACAGAAGTAATCATATTATTTTCTTCTAATATGTATTAATATGAATAATACTAAAGGTACGTATTTTCCTCTGAATGCTGCTTAGTCTGTATTCTGTGGTTTATGATATGTATTATTTTCATTATAGTTATTGTCTATAAACCTATAATTTCAGTGCTTTGGTTTAAAAATCATTTAAAAGAGATTTTTAGAATTTTCCAGGTATCAGGGATTTGTTGTTGTTGTTCTCTGATTTTTTTGTTTCTAGTTTTTGAATTGTGGGTAGAAATTAATGTTTTATTACATCTACTATTTTGGAATTTGTAAGATTTTCTCTGAGGCCCAAAATGTTATCAATTTTTATGAATATTCAAAGTACTTTAAAGAAGGAATATTCTATTTTATTGGACTACATAATTTAATGTGCAAATCTGAACAATACCTACCTGATTGTTTACTTGGGGGTGTTCTATCACCTTATTTATTTTTGATAATTGACAGTCATGAGTCAAAGTCTTTTATTAGTGTGTTTCTATTTCCTCTTTAGTCATCTATCGTTGATTTATAAGAATTGCTGCTGTGTTACTTTGCATGTACATATTCGTAAGTATTAGTTCCTCATTGGGAAACATAGAGCTTAGCGTTATAACTTGCCATTTTAATTATTACAGTTAATTTTTTCTTCTTCTGTTTTCTACATTGTCTAGTGGTAAGATCAAATCCCTGGTTTCTTTTTATCTTTGAGTGAAATGTCTTTTCCCATCCTTTTGTCTGTAATTTTCCTAAAGTAGTTTAGTATATCTTTTTTTTTTTTAAGTCAGCATATTATTTTATTGGCAAAAGGAAATATTTACTAATATGGGTGTGAAATAATTATTTTATATTACAAAGACCCAAATTCTAATTTTACTCTGTTCATACATTATTAATGTGGTGATCTATAGAAAAGGATTTATAAATATGCCTTTATTACCTGTGTACAAGGCATAGACAGGTATGGAAATATATAAATAGGTAATACCTTTAAAAATGTTAAATGTTTTTAATCTGACAAATAAAGATTGTATGTATATATTTATGACCTAAATGTGATGTTATGACCTCCTTGTGGAATGGCTCAACTGAGCTAATTAAATTATGTATTACTTCATACACATCATTCTCTTGTGGTGAGCACCCTTGCAAGCTAATGTTTTAGCAATCATAAAGTATGCAACATATTGAAAACTATGGTCACTATGTTAAATAGTCACAATTCTGTACAATAGATCTCTTGAAGTTATGCTTCCTGAACTGAAATTTTATATCCTTGACAAACTCTTTCCAATCTCCCTCTGTTTCCATCTTCCCCTCACCACAGGCCCTGATAACCATCATTTTCCTCTGCCTCTGAGTTCAATGTATTTTTCTAGGTAGCACTGAGTTTATAATCTATATAATTTTGTGGTCCTATGTAAAAATGCCTTTATTATGATAGGTGATGTAAGCCTTCATATTTTTATTAATATGATAGAACTGTTTGGTCTCAGTTCTCTCATTTTATATTTTACATTATTTACATACTACTTTTTCAAAATAGTCTTGCATTTGTGGTCTTTTTTATGGTATGTTGTTTTTCTAGTATAGACAGAGATGTTTTTATAGTGATTCTTTTATGTTTTGTGTTTTAAGTCTTTATTCAGATAGAATCTCTTCTGTCTAAATAAGTATGATGAAATTAATTTCTGACCTTAGCCTTGTCCTCTCTTCTATCACCCAGTTTAGTTAATAGTATTATCTTGCTTGATATTAGCCTTTATTCTCTTATGTTTTAAATTATGTCTTTTGACTTCTAGGTATTATATTTGAGACAATCAGTAATTATTCTTCCTTCTTTTCCCTCCTTTCATTTTTCTTAGATGTATTATTTCCACATTATTAGGGCATATTATTAATATATGTATATACTTTTGCCTTTTATCTCCACCTTTATTTTATAATTAAATACAGTCAGTACCCTTCATGTTTCTCCCCAAGACTTACAGTTATCCTCTGCTAGACTTTTCTTATACAGATAATAAGAACACTACTGCCTGAGTTCATGCATATTCATACTCTCTGTCCATAACTTATATATTTGAAGAATAGCTTGGCCCACAATTTTGTTCCTTAGTGCCTTTTAGGTATTGTTCCATTGTTTTCTGGTGTTGAAATTTTCAATTACAAAGGCTGGTGCAAAGCTCATTTTATTTTCCTTGTTAATGACTAGCTAGTTTTGTGTGCAGGCATAAAGGATTCCTTGATTCATAGTATTTAATAGTTTAGTAGGATATCTCAGTGTTGATCATTCTATATCACTTTTCCTAGGTATACAATATACCCCTTCAATATATTTGGGGGTGAGGAAATGTTTTGCTAAATTATAGTTATTTTTAAAATACTCTTTGCTTTCTTCCTCAGTGACTAATTACACACACACACATATCCCTCTGTTTTCTCTATCACTTCTTTCTTTAGTTGTATTTATTTTCTTTGCTTTTTCTATTTCTTTCCTCTGTGTCTAATGTGGTTTTTTACTATATTTATTCTACCTTTTAGTCCTTGCAATGGAATCATTTTTTTCCTTGAGACAGAGTCTCACTCTATCACCCAGGCTAGAGTGCAGAGGTGTCCTGGTGGCTCAACATTAAACTTCAGGGCTCAAGTGAAGTCACTCTGTTTCAGCTGGGACTATAGGTAAACATCACCACTTCTGGCTAATTTTTCTATTTTTTTGTAGACACATGGTCTAATTCTTGCTCAGGCCAATCTCAAACTTCTGAGGGATCCTCCTGCTTCAACCTCCCACAGAGCTAGGATTAAAGATGTGAGCCAACACTCCTACCTTGGAATCCTTTCTTAAAATGGCTTTTTATTTAAAATTTTTTTTCTGAATTCTGTTAGTTTCATTTTATATATTTCCGTTGGTTAAGCATGACCTCGACTTCTTTTGTATTGCAAACTTTTCACTGAATTCTGTATTTTCACTTCATGGGGTTCTTTTATACTTGTAATTGCTTCAAAAATTAAAAAAAAACTTATTACAAATTTCAGGTTATAGTTTCCCTTCGTGATGTTGGAACATTTTCTGATTTGGTTTCTACACACGTAGAGGTGTCTTTCTGTTCTTTTCCTTTCCTTTTGTAATGGTATCTTATATGGATGTGATGATTTTGTATTTAAAAGTAAGACATGTTAGACTGAGTTCAATATTCCAGCACAACTAATTTATAGAAGATACTACAGAGAAGACAGGGGAGGTGCATAGCTTTCCATATTCTTCAGCTGAAGGGCTCACGTTACTCCTGCCACGTGGGGCTTTGTGCAACCAGGTTTTCTTAGTCAGTCAGACCCAGGACCCATGGCAGTCCTACCATACCTAGACTACTCAAGACCCACACTCACCCAGTATTTGAGGCAGTTTGGCTGGTTTGTAATATTTGGGCCCAGTCCGTATTTAGAGATAATTTGGTATTTGGGCTTTTCTCAATTTTTGTTCTAGTAAAAATGTAGGTAGGTGGCAAGTGGAGAGACAAAGAGAGAGGAAGAGAGAGATTGTGTGTTATCTAAGAGGAAAGGGTGTTTGGAACTTAGCAATGCTTCCTAGAGACATAAAATGCTGAGAGGGAAAAAAGAGAAAGATTCTCGACTCTCTTTCCACTCCTGCCATCTCTTTTACCAAGATAAGTCCTACTTCTCTCCTATCCTGGAGAGAGGTTCTCATATTTAAGGTCTATAGCAACCTTTGGATTCTGTGTTGCAATTCTATAGCCTAATATTTTGTGAGTTCTGTTACCTCTTCTCATAAGATATACAAATATACAAAAGACAAAATCAAAGGCAAAGAATTTGATGCTAGTGATATTATTCCACTGCAGTGGAAAAAAAATAGGAGGCGTGGGTGAAAAAAATCAGATCTGATTTTCTACCTGAATGAGCAATTAACATCTACTCAACTTTCAATTAATTATTTAAAGACCTATCATGCTCCCCCTGTATCTTTTTTTGTATTTTTTGATACATCACAGTTGGTACATGTGATATTTGATATATGTATATGTGTGATCAAATCAGGATAATTGGGAGATTCATCACCTCAAACATTTATCTTTTCTTTGTGTTGACAATACTATAATTTTTCTATTCTAGATATTTTAAAATATGCAATAAATTATTAACTCTAATTTCCCTATTGTATTATCCAATACTAGAACTTATTCCTTTTATCTAATTGTGTTTTTTTTACCTTTTAACCAACTTCTAGGCTGTGTGCTGACAACAGTTTTACTAAGAGTTTGCCTAAGGCAAAGCCTAAGTGGAAATCAGTCTTAAATCATTGTGTCTGCCTGTGACCCATGGTAAAAGATTTAATGAAAAAGAGTCTCAGTTTAGCTGAGGGTAACAGACATTCATTAGGTACTAGGGGCTAGAGATACAGAGATAGATTTAAAGCTAAGTACAAAACATATCCTTGAGATTACTTACTCAAGTAAGTGAAGTAAGTAATTTCAATTCACAACCAGTGAGACTGAAATTGTTGCTAAGAGTTTTCTAGTTTCTTTAATACCCTTTAGCCTACACAAGCAGGTATATGTCTAGTTTCCTTCTGGGTCTCAGGGCTGTATGTACTTCAGAGGAGAAACCCTTTCTGCTTTTATATTACTGAATTCCCTAATTTCCCTCATATCAGCTGTTGACACACACACGTGTACAACAAAAAATATATAAATGAATAAATACATTAATAGACAGCACAGTTGTTACTGTGCTCTAACATTACTTTATTCTAATAATTTTGGATTTCATATATATAAATAACATATATATATATATATATATATATATATATGTAGGAGCAAGTAATATATCAGTCTTAAAGTAATAATGAATTTACTATGTTATCTCAGACACTCAAAATAGAAAATATCCTACATCAAAATGGTAAGGGTAGATTGACTCAAATAATTAAGTTATACCCTGAAGACTATAGAATTTAATAACCTTTTATTGAGAGTAAGTTCAGAAAAACAATTCATGATTTCTTTTCACTTAAGTTGTATATGTTGTATGTGTAGTTTTCAGATGTGAATGAAATTAGGGATCAGACAGACCAGGCATCATATTTAAGTTCCCCTCTCCTCTTTATTTAACTTTCAGCAAAAGGCTTAATCATTCCAAACCTTTGCTTTCTTATTTGTAAATAAAGATCAGACTGTGTAGCATTCAATGAAACTGCATCCAGTATGTGGCTTCTCTTGCTGTTTTCATTCTCTGCCATGCTCAGGAATGCACTAACGCTGTGGCTTTCAGAATAAGAGTATGACTGGATCACATTCATTTTTAACCTACACATTGCTTTCTATTTAGTGGAAATGATTATCAACAAGAATTTCTGCTTCTAAAGCTCTGAAAGCACATTGTCCAAGATCCAAGTGACCGGCACAGTAAAAGCCTTGCTAAATGAAAAAAATGTCCATTTTAATGGTGTTTTCTCAGGCATTAACTGATACTCTGAAAAGAAAGAAGAGTGTTGGTAAGGAGACTTGGGTATGAGATAAAATAACTAGATATTTCCTTATAAACTAATGGCCTGGAAGCCATGTAATTAAATACCATAAAAGCTCAGCATTCCATTATTCCCGCAGTAAACATCACAATTTCCTCCATCATTAGCTTTCAGGGTTTCAGCCTTGACCAGCATATTTCTGGACTCATTAAGACTACACATTAGTGTTCAGCAGTAAAAGTAAACTTCCTTCTAGATAGTTCCATGTGCCTGCACTGTAAAGTACATCCAAGTGAATATACAACATGAGAAGGACCATAACTTGACGTCACTGACTTTTGTCTTTATGTATTATTTATTAATGCACAGTACATTTGTTGTAGAACAATTTGTCTTTATAAAATTTGAAGTTTTTCTCTGTTTGAAAGAAAATAGTTTATTCAGAGATTTCATCTGTAAAGAACTGGATTAAATAATAATTTTAAAAAATTCTATTATGTAAGTTTTTTGTTTTCTTGATTTCATGCCAAGTGTTTTCATAAATGCTGGACTTCCTATTGTTAATTTAGCTTACCTGAATATGAAGACCACTGAAGTGTGGTCATACAAAGTATAGATATGTAACAAAATAAAGTAACGGTAGAGCTGCTATCATAATGTACATCTAACTGAATGACTTAAACAACAGAAATCTATTGTCTCGCAGTTCTTTGGTCTAGAAATTTGAAAAATAGGTGCTGGCAGTTAGTTCCTTCTAAGGAATCCAAGGGAGAGAGCTGCCCCATGCTTCCCTACTTGGCCTGTAGACAGAGTACTTCTCTCTGTATCTCTTCTCATTGTTTTCTACCTATGCAAGTTCAAATACCCTTTACTTAAAAACACTAAGCTTATCAGTTGTATTGGATTAGGCCCCACATTATGGACTTTTAATTTTATTACCTCTATAAAGATCCTATCTCCAGACAAGGTCACATTTTAAGATCCTGGGGGTTAGGATTTCAACATATGAATTTTGGGGAGATATAATTTGATTCATAACAGCAACCATTTAAATAGAAGTATTTTTTTGTTGTTCAGTTTGGAGTCCCTCTACAATCCTAAACAATGCCATCTTAACATACACTATTTCGAATTAAGCTAAAAAAGATTTCTACTTTTCTTTTTTTTGAGACAGAGTATGTCTTTGTCACCCTCAGTAGAGTACTGTGGCATCATAGCACATAGCAACCTCAAAATTGGTGGGCTCGTGTTGATTCTCTTGCCTCACCCTCCAGAGTAGCTGGGACTACAGGTGCCCACCACAACACCCAGCTAGTTGTTTTATTTTTTTTTAATTACTGTTTTTCTTTTTTTTTTTTTTTTTGAGACAGAGTCTCACTATGTCGACCTGGTAGAGTGCCGAGGCATCACAGCTCACAGCAACCTCAAGCTCTTGGGCTTAAGCAATTCTTTTGCCTCAGCCTGCCAAGTAGCTGGGACTACAGGCACCCACCACCATGCCCGGCTAGTTTTTGGTTGGAGTTGTCATTGTTGTTTGGTAGGCCTGGGCTGGATTCAAACCCACCAGCTCCAGTGTATGTGGCTGGCGCCCTAACTACTGAGCTATAGGCACTGAGCCTAGTTGTTTTCTTTTTTCAGAGACAGTGGTCTCACTCTTGCTCAGGCTGGTCTCCAACTTTTGAGCTCCAGCAATTCACCTGCCTTGGCCTCCCAGAGTACTAGTATTACAGGCATAAGCCACGGCACCTGGCCTAGATTTCTACATTTTTATTAACATTCAGGTTATGTTCAACTTCGTTTTGTGACATTTTATAAATTACTTCATAACTGACTGCCTTTAATCATGTACTCTTTAGCACTGATCATTTTCAATGGATTCAATTATGTACACTTTGAGACTTACAAAAAATGGAAACATAGCCTTATTAAAGTCATATAGTTAGTACCTGGCAGAGCTGATATTTAACTCTGTATCTGATTGACTCTAAAGTTAATGATACATGCATGCTCAACAGTATTTTAAAATGCTTAGTTACTATTTAATCTTTTAAGATATAGATCTTCTTGATTATCAAGGTAGCGGGTATGTATTGAGGAAAATTTAGGGAAAAATTCAAAGATTAAAGGGATTAATATTAATCATAATTTCACTATTCAGAGTTAACCACTGGCATATTACATTACTGACAGTGTTTATAAAGATTTTTATACTTCAATATATGCATTTATATCTGTAGAATTATGTACACAATTTCACAAATCACCAAAAATTCTTTGGAAAAAAAGTTTTTGAATCCTTTGTTCAATTAAAAATCACCTTTAATATTACTGAAGAATTATTTTTTTTAATTATCTAAAATAAAAATTATTTTAAATTCTTCTGGAAAGAGTATGGCACAAGCCTATAAGATTACACCTGAAATTGATTTTCTTTTCATACTTTCTACTTCAGAGTCCTAATGGATGGGTGGTTCAAAACACAGTGAAGGCCAGGCACCACTGAGCATTTTGTCTTTGCTCCACTATCTGGTTTATCTCTGAAGCCTGATTTCTACTCAGGCCCAAAAATACTTGGATAAGTAGCCTTTTCCATCATCTCATACTGGTATAAAAACTGGCATATTTCTTGGGAGAAGAGCCTCAAAAAAAAATCTGCTTTAGATATAAGGGGAAAGCAGAGATAGCCTCTTATTCTTATTTGGTTCCTGGTTTTTTTTTTTTTTTTTTTTTTTTCCTGTTTAGTCACCTTCTTAAATATAAGAGAAAAGCCCAGAAGAGCATGGAATCCATGGCAACCATATTTAGATAGTACACAATTTAGAGAACCCAATGAATACTCTCAGAGGGCAAGCAGAGGACTTTAATCATGTCGGACATGTAGCACCCAGCACAGTGTCGAAGGAAGGCTCTGTGCTTGAGACATCCTTTTCATTTGATGGCAGTGCCATTTCAAGTGTCTACAGAGAGGTTCCACACCTGCCTTTCCATTTCTCTTCTTCATAATATGTGATTTACACACCTACCCCCACAACGCCATCTCCCGAACACATTCCATCTATCAGATGTTTAATCACCTGTGACTTGTTGGTTTTAGGATTGACTCTGAAGTGTTGGTGTGGTAAGACTAGATCAGTCCTGATGACAGGCTTACATCTGGGAGTCTTGTGCGGCAAGTCATGTCTGGGCTCATTGGACAAGGTCTTGTAATGCTCCCCTAATGAACTAGGCTGTTCACAATGTCCCCAGAGTTAAGAATGGCACAGGCCTGTCAATCTTGCTCTAGAACATTATCATTTAGCCTACACAGAATTTATAACATTTGGATTTGCATTTCCTGATGATTAATGATGTTGGGCATTTTCTCATATAACTCTTGCCCATTTGTACATCTTTTTTTCATGAAATGTCTATTCAGATCCTTTGCTCATTTGAAAATCAGATTATTCAGTTATTTGCTATGAGTTCTTGAGTGCCTTACATATCATGCTTATTCTTGTCTGATTGATAGTTCCAAATATTTCCTCCAAATTCCGTTGGTTTGTCTCTTCACTCTGTTGTTCCTTTGTGGTATAGAAGCTTTTTAGCTTGATGTAACCCCATATGTCCATTTTTTTACTTTTGTTGCCTATTTTTGAGGTCTTAGTCAAAAAGTCTATGCCCAGACCAAAGTCCTGAACATCTCCTAAATATTTTCCACTAGTAGTTTTGGCAGAGTTCCGATATCACATTTCTTCAGTGCTCAATTTAAAAGGAAACATCAAGCAACAGAGTACACTAAATATAATGTTTCTAAGATAATTATTGGATCTATAACACTAAAAATATTAGTGAGAAGGTAGATTTCCATTGAATTACTTTAACATATATTCTTATAGCGAAAGGGATGCATATACATCAGTGGCTACCGTCAAAATGTAAATGTGAATATATCACATATACATCTCTCCTTTTATACTTCCTCTGCCCCTTTGCTGCCAGCCTAATGAACAAGTCCAGATATAATACTCCTAACAGGTGCTTTAACAACTCCATGTCCACTCCTACTTCTACTTTTAAATACATCAATCACTCCTAAATACCTTGAGAAACTTTATATGTCATATAAGAACCTGTCCACTATGGAGCCTGTACACAGCATTGTGAAATAAAATTGCAAACACACCACTGGTTATCATCTGAGGTATATGACCATTTTAGCCTTGAATCATTTCTTCCTCATTTCCTTTGACCTTCAATCTGGTGGACAGTACAGGCATGTGTAATTCATAGAAATGGTTAAAAAAAATTCATATCCAAAAGTCATTTATAGAGGACAAGCTTTCCTCTGAATTTCAATAAAAAGCATACAAAATGTGCCAATTTTACTAAGTCCTTTGTCATACACTGGCAAACTCTTTAACCTATCAAGACTCGATATTGCAAAATTAAGACTCATTTATGTGAAACAAAATGCACAAAACAAAATAGTATCTGAAAATGTCAAAACAAGATGCACAAAACAAAATAGTATCTGAAAATGTCCAAGCATGAACACATTAACATATTACCTTTTGCAATTCTTTCCCTCATACCTCTTCCAAACCATTGAATGAGAACAGATGGTACTATGCTGCTCACAGGAGTTATTTAAAAATCTACCTCCAAAACCCAAATATTTCTTGAGATTTTTAGCAAAAAGATATTTATAAAATGATATTTTACTACCTCTACATTTAACATATGTCAGGTCCTTGTAAACATGTAGGTAGACCAGATGTTTCAGGTAAGGCTTTAATTTGTCCACCATATACATAGCAATCATGAATAAACTACATGCATGTAACAACAGTTATTATTTGAAAGTGTCTCGAAATATGAACATTCTGGCCTAGACGCCTTCCCTTTTCCACCAACTAAGGGGGCTGTAATGTTCAATTTTCAGAAGATGATCTTTCCTAGGAATTTTATAACAGAAATGTACAAAATATATCAGCTTACTCATTCTACTTTTCTCATATACTGGTAACCTCTTTAACATCTAGAAATATTAGATATAAATTAGGATTTGTTTGTCCTTTGTACACACTACATACACAGGCAAGTAAGAAAAAATGCATAGACGTAGGAACAATGGTTAATCTTGCATCACTGTAAGCATACCAGCATAGAGCTCTTCCTTATCCTTCCTCTTCCCCTGAACTCAGGCACAAACACAATGTGTACTAATCCAGAGGTGGTTTGACAATTCCTCCCCCTAACCAAAATTTCATATGAATGTTAACAAAAAGATACTTGCCCAAGGTATTACTACTTCTACTTTTATCATATCAGACACTCCAGAACATCTAGAAAGACTAGGTATTACAAAAAAAGTACTTAGTTTTGTAAACTATATACATAAAAATGCACACCAAAACAATGGTTACAATCTGAAATGTCTTCTAAATATGACCAGTCTTGCATAGCATCTTCTCCTCTTTCTTGTCAAGGTCTTGGGCTCCATGTCCTCTAACCAACTGAACAAACATGGATGGAACGTTGCTTCAAGAGGTGGCCTAACAATTCATTTTCAAGGTCATTTCCAGAAGCCATTTATTTTCTATGATTTTTTTCTGAACAAATGGTCATATATAAGTTATGTTATTTTCTCACTCTATTTTCTCATATGTCGGCAACCTCTTTATTTCTAGAAGGGCTAGATATAGCAAATATTTTCTTTTAAAGGGTTGGGGTAAAAGTCTGGAGTGGCTTTTTCATATTACATACACAGGCCTTCTATAATCAGCCAATAAATCTTCCCAAAGGGTGGTGGGCATTTACCATGTTTAAGTTCTGGGGACTTAAACATGACCCCACAACAAATGGACTTAACAGACAGTTGTAGAACACTTTACCCTAACAAAACTGAATACACATTCTTCTCATCAGCTCATGGATCATCTACCAAAATTGATCATATCTCAGGACATAAGGCCAACTTCAACAAATTCAAAAAAATAGGAATTATCCCCTGTATTTTCTTAGACCATCATGGAGTAAAAGTTGAACTCACCAGCAACAGAAATCTTCACACTCCAATAAAGTCATGGAAACTAATAACTTTATGCTGAATGACAGCTGGGTCAGAGACAAGATTAAGAAGGAGATCATTAGATTTATGGAATAAAACTACTCATTATAAAAACCTGTGCAATACTGCAAAGGCAGTAATTAGAGGAAAATTTATAGTATGATATGCCTTCATTAAGAAAACAGAAAAAGAGCAAGTCTTTGGGCCCTAATGGGCTATCTCAAGCAACTGGAAAAGGAAGAACAATCCAATCCCAAACCCAGCAGAAGAAAAGAAATAACCAAAATTAGAGCAGAATTAAATGAAATTGAAAACAAAGGAATCATTTGGAAGATCAGTGAAACAAAAAATGTTTGTTGAAAATATTAATAAAATTGATGAGCCCTTGTCTAGACTAACCAGAAACAGAAAAATAAGATCTCTAATAACCTCAGTCAGAAATGATAAAGGGGAAATAACAATACATGCCACAGAAATACAAAAGATTCTCAACAATTACTACAAGAAACTCTATTCCCAGACATATGAAAATGTAGAGGAAATGGGCAAATACCTGTACTCCTGCTGCCTTCCAAAACTCAGGCAGAACAAATTAGAATTCTTGAATAGACCAATATCAAGCACTGAAATATCATCAATTATACAAAATCTCTCAAAAAAGAAAAGCCCTGAACCAGATGGTTTCACACCAGATTTCTATCAAACATTTTCTATCAAGGAAAGAAATAGGAACTAGTTCCTATAATGCATAATCTATACCAAAACATAGAAAAGGAAGGAATCCTCCCCAAGACATTCTATGAAGCAAATAGCACCCTGATCACCAAACAAGTAAAGACCCAACAAAAAAAAGAAAACTGTAGACCAATATCATTAATGAATATTCATGCAAAAATATTCAACAGGATATTAGCAAGCAGAATACAGTGACACATTAAAAAGATCATACGCCATGATCAAGAACATTTTATCTCAGAGACACAAGGTTGGTTCAACATATGTAAATCCATAAATATAATTCACTACATAAATAGAATCAAAAACAAAGACCATATGATTATTTCCATTGACACAGAAATGGCTTTTGATGATATCTGGCATCTTTTCATGATAAAAGTACTCAAGAAAATAGTCTTAGGTAGAACATTTTTTAAATTGATAGGGGCCATATACAGCAAACCCATAGCCAATATCATACCAAATACAGTAAAATTGAAATCATTTCCACTAAATCTGGAACTAGACATGGATGCCCAGTCTCACCACTGCTATTCAACATAGTGATGAAAGGCCTAGCCTTCACAATCAGCCAAAAGAAGGAGATCAAAGGTATTCAAATAGGGACAGAGGACCATATGATTAAAATGTTCATGCTACCCAAACCAACTTATAGATTTAATGAAATCCCCATCAAAGCACCAATGTCATATTTTAAAGAACTTGAAAAAATGGTACTTTGATTCATATGGAACCAGAAAAAACTCCAAGTAGCAAATACAGTTCTTAGAAATAAAAACAAATCTGGAGGCATCATGTTGCCAGATTTCAGGTTACACTACAAGTGTATGGTAAGCAACATAGCATGGTACTGGCACAAAAATAGAGACATAGATCTATGGAATGGAATAGAGAATCCAGAGATGAATCCAGCCACATATCATCATTCGATCCTTGATAAGCCTGACTAAAATATGCACTGGGGAAAAGAATCCCTATTTAACAAATGTTGCTGGGAGAACTGGTTAGTCACCTGTAAAAGACTGAAACTGGACCCACACCTCTCACCAGTGACAAAAATTGATTCTTGGGGATAAACGATTTAAATTTAAGACATGAAATAATAAAAATTCTAGAAGAGAATGTGGGGAAAATGCTTGAAGATAATGGCTGGGGAAAGAACTTTATGAGGAAGAACCCTCTGGCAATTACAGCAACACCAAAAATAAACTGGGAATTGGACTAAGCTAAAATGCTTTTGCACAGCTAAGGGTACAGAAACAAAGAAAACAGACAGCCTTCAGAATGGGAGAAGATTTTTGCTTGTTATGAATCTGTCAAAGGCCTGATAACTAGGATCTATAGACAACTCAAATTAATGAACAAAAAAAGAGCAAACAATCCCCTCTATAACTGGGCAAGAGACTTGAACAGAAACTTCTCTGAAGATGACAGATAAATGGCCAAAAAACACATGAAAAAATGCGAATCATATTTAATCATCAGAGAAATGCAAATCAAAACCATTCTGAGATATCACCTAACCCCAGTAAGATTAACCCACATTACAAAGTCCCAAGACTGCAGATGCTGTCATGGATGTGGAAAGAAGGGAATATTTCTACACTGCTGGTAGGATTGCAAACTAATATAGCCTTTTTGGAAGGAAGTATGGAGAATCCTCAAAGAACTAAAAGTAAACCTTCTATTTGATTTTGCATTACTAGGTATCTATCCAGAAGAACAAAAGTCTTTTTACCACAAAGACATTTGCACCAGAATGTTTGCTGTGGCTCAATTCACAATTGCCAAGTTGTGGAAGCAACCCAGATGCCCATCAAGCCATGAATGGACCGACAAACTGTGCTATATGTATACCATGGAGTACTATTCAACCATTAAAAAAGATGGAAACTTTACATCTTTTACATTTACCTGGATAGAGTTGAAACACATTCTTCTTCGTAAAGTATCACAAGAATGGCAAAAATAAATACCGAATGTACTCAATACTATTATGAAACCAATATATAAACAATTACATGTTCCATTGAACAATATAACACAAATATAGTCTACTTTGGGGTGTGGGGGAAGAAAGAGGAGGAAGACGGGAGGAGGGAGGGCGGAGGGTAGAGGAGGAAGGGGCTGGAGGGAGGGCGGAAGGTAGAGGAGGAAGAGGGGAGGAGGGAGGGCAGAATAAAGAGGAGGAAGAGGGGAGGAGGAAGGGTGGAAGAAAGAGGAGGAAGAGGGGAGGAGAGAGAGCAGAATAAAGAGGAGGAAGAGGGGAGGAGAGAGAGCGGAAGGTAGAGGAGGAAGAGGGGAGGAGGGAGGGCGGAAGGTAGAGGAGGAAGAGGGGACGATCGAAAGAGGAAACGACAGAACTACAATCCCAGTAAGAAGTCAGGTATGGAGAGGAGGACGTG
>CAUYRH010161791.1:0-44323 GCA_963574655.1 Perodicticus potto
TGACATGATATGTGTGGAAAATCCTATTGAGTTGGTTTTGCATTTTGTTGGGGTGTGTGGGAAGAATTTATGTTTGGCAACTATTAACTCCTAGAAAATCAAACAGTTGTACAAGAAAGGAAATGTAATCCTAATACTCTATATGGCTCAGCTGTGGATGCTCTTCACTGAAAAAACATAATAATATTAATTACTGAATATTGATTTAGGCAAAAGGCTATATTTGCAACTACTTACGTTGAGAAGCTGACAGAAGAGGTGGGTGAAGGTACAGATATATAAATATGGCAAGGCAAAACCTAGAAGGTGGTGAACCAGATGGCCTTTTTGCGTATGAAAGGGGAGGGAAGAACATATGTTTCTATTTTATCTGCATAAAGAAACATTTTAAGGAAACACAAGAAACTGCACAGACCTCTCCTCTCTTTGGGACTTGGACACCCTGTGAGTGTCACAGGGTCACAGGAGGGGATTACCTCATCTGTTGTAATCTTCATTCAGTCATTTATTCATTCATTTAATTTCCTCACAAATTTGTCCTACCTTTACAATAGGAGCAGAAACACAAATGCTCCTCAGAAACTCACAAGATCATTGTATCAAGAGCTTTACATACGTCCTGCTCTTCAGTCCTTATAATGATTCCATAAAGCCTAGATTATTCTCTTGATTTACTCAGAGAGGGAAAGCCACCTGCCCAAGGCTGCCAAGCAAGTCCCACCAAGGACAAGACAGGAACCAAAGTTGCTTGGCTCTGATGGGAGAAGGAGGTGAGATGTAGGTTGCCTCCCCCCAAGTCCCACCCTATCTCCCCAGCCCCAATCAAGTGCCTAATGGGGGCCCAGTGGCAGAGGCTGGGAGAGGACTGGGGTGAAGCAGAGTCGTGAAAAAACTTCAGGTTTTGTCGATTGCAGCAAAAAGAGGCTTGGCTCACCCCCTCCCTGGTTCAATCTAATTACAGCTTCTCGAAGCCGATCGATCCAGGCTCTAGTCCGAGCTATTTACTGAGAGCGCTTTGTCATCGCCCCATCCCCCACAGTGAGGGTGGAAGTGGGCATGGGGGGATGTCACCCGATGCACCCCCCACCAGCATACCTAAAGTCACTGTGGCCACCTCACTCACTTTAACCCTAAAGGCCATCCCTTGATCTGCCCCACAGGCACATTCATGTCCCTCTTTTACCAAGGAGAGGCCAGAGACAGACTAGACCTGAAAAGCCTGATGACTGACCAACTAGCAGCAGCCACATGCTGTGGACCCACCATGGCCACCTGTTTTAGGGAGACCTCTGCTGGCCTCCAGTCACATCTCCCCAGTTACATCTACCACCTCTCAGCACCTCCTCTGTTTTCTATGCCCCCTTATCTCTCCCACTGTTCTCATCTAGGACACCCAGTCCCAAATGGGGGGGGATGAGGGTGGCCCCAGACCTGGATTATCACCACCAAGCAGGAGGTGCCACAGCTAGCTCTAGGAGCCTGGGTGAGTCACTTCCTGGAGGGCCTCAGTCCCTCTTTGGTAAGGACCATTCACCTTCAAGCATTCCAAAGTGCAGGCCACCCTTTTCCCCCTCCCACCTTCCCCTGCCCAGGAACTTCCCAGTCCTCATCTCCTACCCTGCCCACTCAGCCCCCTCCTCCACTGGCTTCATCCCAGCACAGTCTGACCTCTGAGACTTTGGACTGGCTGTTCCTTCTATAGGTTGCTCTTCCCCAAGTTCCCCCAGGACTCCCTCACCTTCTAATCTCTGCTCAAGTATCTCCTGCTACCCTGACCCACCCCCCACAATTTGATCCTGCAACCCACCTTTTCCTCTTTTCATATTTTCCATAGTCCCTGAAGTGAGGGAATGTGTCTGTCCAGTTGCCCACTTGCCCCCAGTCAGCCCTGCTCTTCTTCCACCACTGGGGCCTGAGGCTCTGATACTAAGAACAAAGGATCCTAAGATGCCCTGGATTTAGGGTTCCAGGGCCCCCCAGCCCACCTACCTCCCCCACAGGGATCAGTTATCAGTCATTTTGGGGCCCAGGGATGAAGAAGATCTGGAGCTGGCTCTTACGGGGTTGCAGAGGCCCTGGAAGGAGATCAAAGACCACCCAAAGGAGGCTGAGATCCCATCCCGAAAGCTGAGCAAGGGGGCACATAGCAAAGATGCTCATGAAGCAGTGTCCAGCCTCCCAGCCCAAAGGCAGCCTTTTTTGGAAAAGTGCTGAGGCTGGGATCCTAGCCTGGGATCTCTACCACCACCAAGGCCAGTCATTTTCTTTTCAGCAGGGTGTAGGATCAAAAAACCTCAGGGGTGAGTTTCTGGAAGTGCAGTTGCCCACTTGGTCCCTGATATCCTTGCAATTCTTGCTGTGTATGGCAGAGGGCAGCTGTCTCTAGCCCAGTTCCAAAGGGATGAGGCCTCCACTGTCTTCAGTGGGGCAAAGGGAAGGGAAAAGCCTTTTGGCTTCCCTCCCCTGGGACTTGACCCCCCAACCCCCAACAGCACCTGCTCCCTCTGCTTCCTGCATTTCTAAAAGTTGCCAGGACCAGCAGACCATTCAGGGACCAGAGAGGGGATCTACAGTGAGTGGGTCACTATATGACCATGAAGTTTCCCCCACTCTCAGGGCAGGCCCTCAGCTTCTCCAAGAATCTTCCTGGAGAGAGGAAGAATAGAGAAACTGAAGTTAGAAGCAGGGAGTAGTATTGTCCCAGCCACAGAGCTCCTACACATCCCTTGAAGCCCAGGAGCAATAGTCCTTCCCCCAGGAAGTTCTTTTCCCAAGCGGGAGCCCAGCTTGATCCTCTGGGATCCTGGCCCCTGTCCCTCCTTCTGGCCCAGCACTGACCCCATGGGGCCTGAAATCTCTCTATTGCTCAGCCTAATGTGTGTCTATAGGAGGTGGTTGAGGATATTTGATGACTACATGCTGCTGGGTTACCCCCCTATTTGGATGGTGGGGCACTGGGAGGGGAGTCTCAGCCTAGACTAGAAGGGAGACTCAGGCAGCCACTGCCCTGGAGGGCAGGACAGGACACTAGAAACCACCTCCCACACACACACACATACATATACACCAGCATCTTCATCAGGGGAATGGCTGGGGCCTGCCGATCGATCGGTAGTGGGAGGGTGAGAACCTGGATTCGGTCACCCTGCTGGGATCCTGCTGGTTAATTCCCCTCTTCCTCCAGTAGAGGACTACACGTTTCTCCTCCCCCCTGCCCCAGCTTCTCTCTGCCTCCCTACCTTCCCTCCCTCTCTTCAATTTCTCTTTGCTCTTCCCCTTCCATCCTTCTCTTCCCTCCTTCATTCTCCCCTCCCTCCTCCTGCCCCAGGGGCACTCTGTGGTTGGGCTGCTTTCAGCGTGCCTCTGCCTGTGCCTAATTCAGATCACCCCTCAGTGCATGTTTGTGTGGGCTTACCACTGTGTGTGCGTAAGAAGGGCTAGCTGGGTGGGTGGCAGGAGGTCTGAGTGAGGTGTTGTGTGTGTGTGTGATGTGCACAGGAGCTTGGCTACAATGAGAGGTTCTTGTCACACACAAGCAAACCACATCCATTTCAGCGACTGGAAAACCTGTGACTGTAGCAGGCTCTGTCCATGTGACAGGTGGGAAAGATGGGCCAGCTTGTGTTGGATGGGTATGGCCCAGAGGAAGTGGCCGTGGTGGCCTTGGGCCATGGGGGAAGAACTGTGGCCAGCAGATCTCAGTGTGACATTCATCTGCAGTGGGCATGGGGTGCAGGAAGCTGGTAGAGTAGATGTGGGGCAGGAGGGATGTTGAGTGTGCAGGGGTCTGGGCATGGGTATGGGGTCACCCTGTGGAAGTCTGCATGTGGGATGCATGTCCTTGTCCCCTTAGCCCCCAGGATGGCCCCCTGTCTGCCTCTGGATGAGCGCCCCTCACCATTCGTAGTTAGTTGGGACACCAGGCTAGGCTCTGTAGGCCAAGTGGCCCCAAACACGTACCCTGGGCTCTGTGGACATCAGTTTTCTACTTGATTAAGTAGATGCAGTGACCCAGACCCCGGTGTCCCCATCTGTGAGTGGAGGTGATGGTCCTACTGTGCAGGGATTGTCAGAACCTGTGAAGCAAGCTATGAATGAATGAATGCCAAAGCCAATTCCTGCAACCCACTCATTCATTCATCCATCGGTCCTAGATGGAGCACCAGCTATGTGAGCGGCCAGACACCCAGCAGCATCAGCTCCACAGCCAGGTCTGGGAAGAGGAGTTACCCTAATAATCACACAGATACATGGAAAGCAATGCCTGTGATTTTGTTCCCAAACAAGGAGGCTGGCTGCCCTCCTTCTCAGCAGCAGGAGGCATGGAAGTGTCCTCAGAGGGACTCAGCTGGACTCAGTGAGGCCTCCATGTGGGGACACAGCTGGGCACCTGTCACCTGGGCAGGTGCTGGAATAGTCAGGGGAGGGCCAGTGAAGCCCAGAGGATGGCTGGCACAGCTGGTGTGGCTCAGGCAGGAGAGGCATGAGTGAGGGTGGTACCAGCAGAACAGGGCTCCCAAAGGACAACAGCTGGATGATGCCCAAAGGTGGACTAAAAAATGGCTTCAGGATCCAGCCTTGAGGGAACCCGAGTGGCTATCCCCTGTCTGTCGGTCTCTATCTGGACAGAACACCATCAACTGAGCTCTCTTGTCTATCCCTGTGTGCCTGTCCCCTGGGAGTCCGTCCACCTGGGCTCAGTATGGGATGAGCAGCAGTGTCCCTCTCTTTACCTGTAGGCTACCTCCTGCTCTGGGCTCTCACTTCACAGCTTCACTTGGAGAAGACAATTCAATACCAAGCCTGGTCCCCAGCTGGGATGATGCCTGGTTTCCTTGGTGAAGCATCCTGCCCTGGTCACCAGCTGCCTGGGCCCAAATAGAAGGAACACCGATGCCCCAACCCTGGCGGCTTGTCCCCAAAGGCTGCACTCAGCTTAGCATCTCCCAATGGCCTCTCTGGACCAGAGTCAGTTGGCGGTGACTTGCCCAAAGTCGTATGTCTGGTCATCCTGGGAGGGCCTGGAGCACATCTCTTAACTCTCTTTATCTATACCCTGCACCCCTGTGGGAGCTGAAAAAGAGGTTCCCATGGGAGGCATGAGGTCTTCTCCAGGAAAGGGTGCTGAGCCACACCCCTGTGCCTAGGTGAGGACTGCCTCAAGGGCCTCATCGGCCCCATATCTGCACCTCCCACCCTCATTCTACCTCCCCTTTCCCCCAGCCTGCCTGGTGCACCGGCCCACACCTCACTCCAGACCTTGGTACCCTGTGGCCAGCACTCAGCCTTCTGGAGAGGTCCCACCTTCCTTTCCTCTTTCCCCTCCAACCTCCCCTGATGGGATTTTAATAGCTGCATTTTCAAATTAGTTCTGAACCTTTCAAAGACTTATCAGGGAAATGAGCTGTTTCCAGTAGATTTGGCCTGCCCCTCCCAGGTGGCTCCATCTGGAGGTTGTAAATTCATAGGAGGGGTGGCAGGGGTAGCTCTCACACTTGGTCCTTGAGCCACACAGACATGCCCCCAATTCAGGCACCTGTAAATCCACAAATAGGGGCAAAGGAGTCACCAAACACACACAGAAAATCCCCCCACCCCAACACACACAGGGCTTTGATTTTTAAAAGAATGTTAAGGCGACTTAGCTGGCCGTTGGAAATAGATTTGAAAAAGATGACAGGAAAGGAACCAGAGATAAGAAAAAGGACAAAGAGGCCAGCCCGGAAAACAGGAGGTTTGACCCAGCATTGCAATTATTGGGAAATTAATCCACAGATAAACTCACACACACAAAATGATCCGCCCCGGACATAGGTACTGCGGCCCTATGGTGACCAAAAACTATTTGAAATAGCCTAAATATCAGTGGGGCAGGGAGGGAAGTGGTAATATAAAGAACGAAATGCCCAAACAATGAAGTACTAGGCAGCTGGCAAAAGTGACCAGGATGGGCACTCTTGGCTGATGGGCAATGATTTCTCCAGGTGTGGAGGGAGACATAAGAGGAGGCTGTTTAAAAAAGGAAAAGGAAAATAAAAAGAATTTGTATGTGTTGCTGCTTTAAGTGTTGCCTTTCTTGAGAAGGAGAAATAAAAGCTGTGATAGGCAGAGGGGGGTGAGTGCAGGGTACCCTCTTATTCCATTTAAATTTGGAACTTGGTGAATGTGTCACCTATTTCAAAGCGATGTAGATTTTTTTAATTTTTAGGAACAGGGATGGAGGGGCAGCGCCTGTGGCTCAAGGAGTAGGGCACCGGCCCCATATACCAGAGGTGTCAAGAGTTCAAATCCAGCCCCGGCCAACAAACTGCAAAAAATAAAAAAAGAAAAAGAGAACAGGAGCGGTCGGTTGTTGAGCTTCCACTGGGCTGGAGCCAAGCACAGAGGACACCAGCAGCATGCTATGGGGCTCCTGCTCACGGGGAAGGAGGTCCAAAGGCTGCTTGAGTGAGGTGCAGTTTCCAGCGGATGGGATGTGAGCACCTACTCAGGTGACCCATGGCCACGGGTGTGCAGTGTGGGGATCTCGGATCTCTTAGAACCGGCCGTGTGAGTCCAGATCCCACCAAGCTGAGGAGGGCAGCTGGGCTCTGGGTGCTTTTGGGCTTAGGGACTGCCCAACCTCGCAGAGGACGGACCCAGTGGGCAAGACTGAGGTGCAGACATCCCCTCTGATGGGCCCCTGGATGCAAAAGGGCGCTTGGAAACTTGTGGTTCCCATATCCAGAGTCCTCTATTCACCCACTCCCAGTCTCTGTGAGCATGAGTGACTCTCCCAACCTCCCAGCACTAGGGAGAAGGTCAGGCAGCATCGGCTCAAATGCCCTGAGAAGTGGTCTGGCGTCCAAAGCTGAGGGTGTAAGGACCACCCTCAGCCTCCAGGCACAGGTCTTGCTCCTATCTCTGAACTGTACTGTGGCTGCCATCAGGAGAGATGGGGGTTCTTCCAGGTGCCCCCACACCCGCTCTATGGCCTTTCACGTGCCAGACCCATGAAAGGGCGGTTGGGGGTCATAAGCCAATGTCTGCAGATCTATCCTAGTGTGAATGTGGGCATCTACACTTGTGCTCCCATGCACAGTATGCCTGCGCCAAGTGTACCATTCTCCACAGCTGAGTCTCTTCGTCCTCCTTCCTCTCTTCTATAAATCTGTGGCTTTGTGGTCTGACTCTGTAAGCCAGAGGGGCCCCCCAGTGTCCCCCAGACCTGCCAGCACAAGACTCCAAAGGGAAGAGGGTGCCAGCTCGGCGCCTGTGGCTCAACGGGCTAAGGCGCCAACCACGTACACCTGAGCTGGCGGGTTCGAATCCAGCCCGGGCCCGCCAAACAACAATGACGGCTGCAACCAAAAAAACGGCTGGGAGTTGTGGCGGGCGCCTGTAGTCCCAGCTACTTGGGAGGCGGAGGCAGGAGACTCTCTTGACCCCAGGAATTGGAGGTTGCCATGAGCTGTGATGCCACGGCACGCTGTCCAGGGTAACAGCTTGAGGCTCTGTCTCAAAAAAAAGAGGGTGCCAACTGTCTCCCAGCCCCACCAACATCTGCACTTGTTTGGCAGGGGAGAAACTGAGGTCTAAGTGTCCCCAAACCGCCCAAGGTCAGATGAGTCTCCCAGGCCGCTCCTGGTTCCCAGACCAGCCTTTCCCTCATCCACTAGTGCTGCCTTCCCTATTGATCAGGGTCTATATTTAATTAAGAACATGATTCAAACCAGCTTGAACTCCCCTGCCGGGTACATGCAAAGAGCTTGTGGGGGCCACCCTCACTCTTCACAGCTACTCTGGACTTTCTTGCCTTCAGCTTCTGTCTCTGCAGGTCCCACTAGCTAGAAGCACCCTCCCACATCCATGCTGGAGGTTGGAGGATTAGGGCATTGAAAGGTGTTGCCAGAGTATCTACATGATACTGGCTCTGAGGCAGCATGCTAACCAGAGGATCAAATTCCCAAGTGGCCATAAAAAGCCACTTCAGGTTGTGGTGCACAGGGCAGCAAGGGGTGGGAATAGGGCTGGGAGATCAGCAAGGAAGAAGAGGAGGATACCAGTGGTAGTGGTTTATTTAGACTACAGTGGTAATGGTTAACAGAGAAGAAAAGACTGGCAGAGAGATTCAGGGAAAAGAATGGAATGGCAAGTCTTGATTAGTTCTGGGGCTTCGCACTAAGGGGTCTTCAGAATAAAGGAGCCAAATGCCAGGTCCAGCCCCTCGCTATGGAAGCAACTCCTCCAATGCATCTAAGGGCTTAACTGTGGTGTGTGGATGAGTGTCCCATCTTTCCAGCTCTGATATAATTACAGAATGGGGCTTATTGGGCCTGGGGCTGACATTGGGGAGGGATGTTCACCAGGAAGAACAAGGTAGGGGATCCGGGTGGTTCCAAATTGGACCTGGTTCACACCCTCCATTTCCTGACAGTTTTTGGTAGTCTCCAAGAGGAGAGGGGACTCAGTGTGCTCACAATATTGTCACCCGAGGGGAGCCAGAAGAGGAACACAGGACTCACAGCTCCTAAAAGATCTGGCTCCTCTAAGGAGGAAAGTCACCTGCCACCCACCAGGAAATCACCCAAGCTGCTTGTAAACCCCCCTTCCTCTGCTGTCCTGGGCCTCCTCATCTCCTAGCCCTTGTCCCCCAAGTGCCATCTACCTTGAGCAGTCCCCTTCACCTCTGAAGAAAATCAGGGAATGTTGGCATCTCAAGCCTAGCTTTAGCTCCACCAGACTCACCCTCACCCCACCCCTGTGGGAGGGGCTGAAACATTCCTAGCAGCCCATTTTACGCTGGAGATACTGTGGCTATTCTCCCCCCTGCAGAAACCTGGTCTGTGTGGCTTTGGCAAGCACCTTTCTTTCTCTATCTCTCAGCTTGCTGGTCTACAGAATGGGCACAGAGACTGCATCCAGTTTGAAGGGTCATTCCAGATGATTCCATCTCTTATTCTTATTTCTGATAGGTAAGGCAAGAAGAGGGATGGCTTGGGCCCTTCTCCACCTCAGAGCCTGCCTCCTCTCCCTCCTCCTCTGCCTGAGAGGCAGGGTCTTTCCTGGGCCTCGAGGTTAAGAGGAAGGGGCTGGTTTGGGGACACCCAGAGTCGCTGTGGGCATTGAGCACAGGGTGTTTGGTACTCCCAGTCCTGGATATAGTCTAACCCACTCCATGCACCCCTGTGGGGCCTACAATGTCCCCTTCACACCTCTGCCCTCTCTCCTGGGCGTCATTTAATTCTGCCCATATCTCAAGTGAGGAAACTAAGGCTCAGACCCTTTTGCCCAGGATCAGTGAGGGATGGAGCCCAGGGGAGGTCCAGGTCTCCAAGCTCCCTGAGGGCTGGGGCATTTTGGGGGTGGGTATCTGTAAGACATGTGAACTCTGTGCAGTGGGAGGTGAGGTTGTTACAGACAGCAGAGGAGTCTTTAAGAGTGAGAGGGTTCTGAGTGCTTGTAGGGAAATAGACAGCTGTCCCTGGGAGGAGACTTCCAGATTAGACCTTTCTGGGCTGAGTTTCTGCAACCGCAGACAGCCCCCAACCCCACCCCACATTTCAACATCTGTGGGGTGGCAGCACATTAGGACAAGGAGGTGGGGTGTGGCAGGGCCTGTCTTAGCCTAGTGGGGGAGACTGTCCTGCCTCTTCTTCCTTTCCATCAGCATCCCCCCTAGACCTCCAACCCCAGCAGCACCCCGCTCAATAACTGCCAACCAGACGGAGCTGCACTGTCACTATGCTGTTACTGCACCCAGCGCTGTGGGCTCTGGGTTCCAGAACGGGCTCCAGATTTTGTTTTTAAGTCAATTTGTTCTGTCCAGGAGCAAAGCATCCCATCTGCCCTGAGTCCCTTCCAGTCTCAGTTTCCCCTCATCTCCACCATTCCCCAAGGATTCTAAGCTCCAGTCTTACAATGGTGCCAACAGGAAACTGGCTCTTCTTTTAACTACCTCTGTTTACAATTTTATTTTATTTTTATATATACATATATACATACACATATATACATATATTCTTTTTTTTTTTCTGATCAGTTACAAAAAATAGTTTTCCTCCAGAGTTGCAATTTAAACGATATTTGAAGACGGCCAAAGCTATCGACCTAGCGAGGGTGATGAATTAGAGACGGTAATTCGAATTCATCGACCATCCCCACCCCCGCTGAGGAGTCCACCCACCCTATCCCCAGCCCTTCTCCCATAATTACTGTTTGAGATAGGGAAGAAGAGAGGGTTTCGATGAGGAGGTGGCTCCCACTCTGTGGGTCTCCAGTGGATCCTGGGGTGGGAGTCTTTTCTCCCATAGGAGCCTAGACAGCCCAGAATTGAACAGTGTCATATCCAATACCCAGCTCCCCGTACACAATTTACAGGTGGGTAAACTGAGGCACACAGACCAGGCAGTGGGTTCAGGGATTAGAAAGTCTGTTGTGGGATTTCTTAGGTGCTTTGGTGAAGCAACGAAGCAACCCATTTCCCTCTCCACCTCCTACACTCATCCTGGAAGAAGGGAGGATGCCGCACTTTAGCCCTGGGTGGGGACAGAGGCTCACGAGCTGGGGGACAGAGGGATCCTCCAGCCACAGGACAGTGATCCCCACTTCCCGTCTCTCTTTTGCTTTGTCTCTCTTTCTCTCTTTTTGTCTTTCTTTTCCTCTGTTCCTTTCAGTTTTGGTTTCTTTTTCTCTCCCCACTCCCTCTCTCCTTTTCCTGTTTCTCTCTCTCCCTCTTCATCCCATTCTGTTTCTGTCTGTCTTTCTCTGCCTTTCTTCCTCTCTCCTTCCCCACCTACTCTCATCTCTGCTTCTTCCCCGTCCTTTCTGTTCATCTGTACATACGTGTCTTTCTCCCTCCGTGTCCCTGTCTCTCTCCTGGCCCCAGCGCCTCTGGGGACACCCAACAGCAGCTCCAGAGAGAGTCAGAGAGAGTGGTGAGGCAGGCAGCGGGCAAGCGCTCCAGGGTCGGACTCAGGGAGGAAAGTTGGCAGAGGAGACCTTGGGGAGGCGCCCTGGATCCAGACGTGTAAAGAGGAAAGGCAGGGAGTCCTTCCCTACTGGGTCGAATTGTGCAAAAGGGACAGATTTCTCTCTTTGTCAGTGAGCAGGTTGGGCGACGGCAGGGACTTTTGCGCTCCCAGTGTGAGCTAGAGAGTGCAGACACCCCCCACCGCCACCTCTCCTTAACCACCCCGATTTGCCGCCACTTAACCACTTTTCATTTGCGCAGCAACCGGAACTAAAGGCCTTGGCCAGAGCCTAATTACCCTGCTGCCCTCACCCCGCCACCTCTAACATCCTGGTAGGAGGGAGTTTGCCAGAGGCGGGCAGGAGCTCAGGGCTGGGGTGAAATGGACAATTAGGATTTGTAAGGACGGTCAGCGGACCCACAACGTGGGTAGCCACCAAGGGGAGCTGGAGAACGGCCAGCTGGTCCCGATTTATTGCCTGCCACACCACAGAGCCCTTCTCAGCCTCAGTGCCCACTTACCTCCCTACACCACCCGCCTTGTTACTTTGAAAAGGCAGCTATTTTAACTCCTGTTCGGGAAATCAAGGCTTAGAGATGAAATTGTTCACCGTTGCCACAGAAAGGGAGGGGCAATGCTGAGAGGAAAACTTGGCCTCAATTTCCCCATCTGTAATTACACCTTTGACAGGAAGGGGAATGCTTAGGCCTGGGTGGCCATCTGGTGGGTAGAAGCAAACACAGACCCAGGGATTGTCACTGGGTGGTCTTTGCATAGGGCTGGTGCTGCTCACCAGGCAGTAGGAACCCTCAAGGGACTTCTCACCTGTGGTTTCTCATTCTGTGATGCTCAAGCTGATCTTTGGTATTCAAATATGGCTAAGGCGTCATGCTAGTTACATAAAATGAAGGTGAGGAAAAGAGAGTCTTGTGAAATTCAGGTACACCTGTGGGGGAGACAATGTTCCCCAACTATATGCACTGGCGGAGGCTCTAGGTGGTGGGGTGTCCCAATATATAAGCCACCTAGTGCTACTGGCTGGGTAGCAGCAGCAGTATCTAACAAGTTAGAGCTATTCCTTTAGCCTTGCACATAGGGTGAGCTCTCTGCATCCTTGAGGTCAGTCACGCTGTAGATTGCAGGCCGTATCATTGCATATGTCATGGGGGCAGGACAGAGCAGAGCAGATCCTGCCCTTACACAAGACTGTCTAAGGTCTGGTAGCCATTTCTAACATGGACCTCCTTGGGCACTTGGTTAACTGCCCCAAAGTGAGGGATTTAAGAATCCCATAAGAATGACTTGGCGCCCATAGCTCAGTGGTTAAGGCACCAGCCACATACACCAGGGTTGGCGGTTCGAACCTGGCCTGGGCCTGCTAAATGACAATAACAACAACAATAAAAATACACAAAAATAGCCAGGCACTGTGGTGGGCGCTTGTAGTCCCAGCTACTTGGGAGGCTGAGGCAAGAGAATCGCTTAAGCCCAAGACTTTGAGGTGGCTGTGAGCTGTGATGCCACAGCACTCTACCAAGGGTGACATAGTGAGACTCTGTCTCAAAAAAAAAAAAACAACAAAAAGAATCCCATAAAAAGTTCCAGCTAATTATCTTACTCTGCAGAAGGGAGAAACTGAGGCCTGTCTGTGGGTACAGGCTCCTGGAGGTTGTCCAGTCCACCTAGGGTAGAGAGAGGGGGTGGCTGGCTGGGGAGGAATGACAGAAGACCCTCTTCATTCCCCAACTCTTGCTTTCTCTTCCATGCCCCCCTGCCTGGCTGAGAGAGCTGGGGAACAGCTCCCCACAACATCCTCCTTAGTGGGGCGCCTCCGAAAGCCCCCTCCTGTTCCCGCCTCTCGCCCTTGTGCTTAGAGTAGCGATCGATCAGGCGCCAGCCACCGGCAGCTATTGTCCCTGTGGCTGGGATAGGCAGCCTCCTTCCCAGCACTGCCAGGAAGAGAGACGTCCCTCACCTAGGCCGGGGGTTCTCTTGTACCTCCACCCCACACTAATCCCCAGGAAATGAGGGTCTGGCCCGGTTGCCCCTCTAGGGGCCAGTGTGGACTTCTGTTATCAGCTGGGAGAGAGAGAGCGGGGGTCCCCAAGGGGCCGGTGGCTGAATATGAGTGAGAGAGACAGAGACAGAAAGCAAGAAGAAAGCATGAGGAAGAACAAGAGAAAGACTGAGAGGAAAAACAAGCGAGAAATAGAGACCAGTTTGTCCGGAGAGAAAGGAGAGAAGTAGAAATGAGAGACAGAAAACCGAAAGGCAAGCAGGCTGGGCGCGCGCGCGCCGGAGCCAGAAGAGAAGTCGCGGTGTGTGAAGGCCTGCGGGCGGCGCTGACCAAGGGTCCCCCGGGCCGCCCCTCCCCCGCCCATTCTCGAGTGACCTTTGCCAGCGGCCAGAGAGGGAGGGGGCTATCGATCGCGGAGGCCGAATTACAAAGAAGCGCGCGCTGGGCCGGGGGCTGAGCGCAGGCCGGGCCTCTGCTGCCACAGAGCCGGCGCCTACCTAGGACACGGTCTCGGAGCTCAGAGGCTTGGGACTGGAGGCTCAGTGGCCCCCCTCCAGGGCCCTTCGGGAAGAGGGGAGTGGCACACCAAGCTTACTAAAGCAGCTCGTCGGGGGCCACAGCTCCCTCCCCACATCCCGTGCGTTTGTGTGCACTCACACAAAAAACATATACGTACACAATGAGCTACCCTGAGAGCTGTTTCAGGGAGGTGCCTGGACCCTTTCCAGAGTCTAAACAGGACTAGAGAACCCCTACTCTTTCGTGAAAGCGCAGAGGAGGCGATAGGGGCGGGGGAAGATGACACAATCCCTTTTTCTCTTTTGGAGACTGTATAAACCGACAGGGGCTCAGGTTGCAGATCATAGTTTAGCCTCGGGCTAAAGGTTTCGGGCTGGCTTAGTGTGCATGGTCCGAACCTAGGAAGCTGGCCCGGACGGCTCTCGGTGTTGGGGAGCCCCAAACCGACCCGTCGCTCTGAGGTCAAGGTATGAGCGCCGCGCTCCTACCTGCAAGGCGCAGCGCCGACATGCGCTGGAACTCCGGCTCTTGCAGCCACTTCCACATCCTGCGGAAGGTCTCACGGCCCGATTTGAGCTTGCTCCAGGGCTTGGGGTTGCGTAGCAGGTCGGAGAGCGTACCCTGCGAGCGGCACAGGATCCGCTGAGCGAAGATGGCCTGCGGGATGCTGTAGCGCTTCAGCTCTGCGGTGATGCGCTGCGCCACCTCCTTGGTGTTGATTTCCTCTGCAGCTGCGCCCGCGCTGGGACCGCTGCCGCCCCCGCCAGGGCCGCTGCTTCCCGCGTGCGGACCGTGAGCCCCGGCCGCCGCCAGCCCGCCCAGCGGCGCCAGCAGCCCCGCGGCGCCACCTCCACTCGCTCCGCCGCTGCCTGCGCCGCCGCCTCCTCCGGGCAGCCCACGGGCCAGCGCGTCCTCTGCGCGTCCCAGCAGCGCGGCGTGCGGTTCGAAGGCGGCGGGCGGCAGCAGCTTGTCCCCAGCCAGGTGGCTTGGGGCACCATAGGCAGCCAACGGCGGGGGCGGCGGCGGGGGCGGGGGCTGTGGGGTACCGTGCAGCCCTGGAGGCAAAGCGTTGGGCAGCGGTGACAGGGGCGACCCCATGGCGGGCAGCTCCTTGCCGTAGGGCCCGTAGAGGTGGCCCACAGAGGCGAGCGCAGCGCGCTCGTCGCGCATGAGGGTGAAGCTACCGCTCACGCTGGCTGCCAGGCGTTGCGGCGGGGGCGGCGGGGGCGGCGCGGCCGCTGGATGCGGGTGCGCGTGGGGGTGGCCGCCGTGTGCCCCGGCCACGGCTGCGGCTGCCGCGTGCTGGTGGAACTTGTCGGCCACCGCCGCCAGCGGCGGCAGGTGCTGCAGGGGCGTGAGCGTCGTGTAGGTGCCGCCCAGCCCAGGCGCCTCACAGGCCATGCCCATGGCCGGGTGCAGCGGTCCCGCCAGCTCCCCGCGGAAGTCAGCACCGCCACTCGCACTGCCTGCGCCGCCCGCGCCCCCAGAGCCTCCGCCGCTACCACCGCCGCCGTCCAGCAGGCTAGCCATGCCAGCCACCAGGCCCGGGCGCCCGGGCGCCACCAGGCCGCGGTGCTGTGTCGCCGCTGAGCGCGCGTGGCCGGGGCTCAGCAGCTCGCCTGCCTGCGCGTGGGCCACGCCGTGCAGGCCCCCCAGGCTCTCCAAGCTCAGCTCCATGCTCGGCCGCCCGCCAGCCGCGCGCGCTCCTAGGCGCCGGCCCGGCGCGCTCAAAGCCACTGCATCGCTCCCGCCCTCTCCCCGGTGGCTGCGCGCTAGGCTGCCCGGCTGTGCGGCGCTCAGCCCGGCCCGGCTGCGAGCGCGGCCACCAGGATGTGGCGGGGGAGCGGCCGCCGGCGCCCGGGCCCGAGTCTGACGTCAGCGCCCCCGCCCACCGGCTCCCACCGCTGTCTCGCTCTCCTCCCTCCTGTGCCCCCTCAAACGCCAGGCAGGCCGGTGTCCACTAGACCGTGAGATTCTGTGGTCCCCTGCTTCTGCGTCCGCCCGCGCCCCCTGGGCGGACAACGGATGAGAGTGTGAAAACAGACTACGCCTAGGTCGGGCTAGGAGGCTGGTCTCTTGGTCTCTAATTTCGTGCCTCTTTTCTTCGGTTCTCTCCAGAGAGTCCGGAATGTTACTTTCCTGGCTGGCGCTCCTGAGTTCATCTCTAGAGAGTCCCTGGGAGTGTGACTGGAGGGAAGCCTGCAGTGTCCCCTCCACTGAAACAACCCCTCAGGACTTGGTGGGCCTCTTCAAGCTCAGCTCCCCTTTCCCGCAGATTTCCGGAGTCCTAGCCCCCTCACACGAGGAAAGTTGACCGGGTCAGGGGCACTCTCTGCAGGTGTTAGGACCTGGCCTCAGTTTCGCCTACTGTACAATGGAGTATCTGGCCTCAGGGTTGCCAAAGGCCCCTTGCAATTCCAGGGTCCTTCTCCATGTTGCCAGGAGGCTGAGGATAACATGAGAGCCATTGCCACCCTCCAGCCCAGGGAAGCTAAGGACGCTCATCCTGTCTGTTTCCTGAGAAAGTCCCTGCTGCTAACTCTTCTTTGTCCTCCAAGCATCTTCTTTGGATGGGGGAGCCAAGACACCCCTTCTCCCCGCCACCTGGAGACAGGGAGACCCATGGGCTGTGGGAACTGGGATAAATGGGGGCTTCTCACCCTTCCCCATGAGATCTCTCCCATGGAGTAAGACGTAGAGATCAAGGAGGGGGTTCCACAGTGGGGGCCAGAACATAGAGGGTACCCCATTTTGGGGCCAGAGTCTGTGGTAAGGAGAGGGTCTCAGACTAAGCCCCGCCCTCCTCATCCCTATATATGTTCCCCCACTGCTGCCCATTCTCTAGAAGAGAAAAGGTGGTAAAGTTAAGAGAACTTTCTTCTGGGGTCCCCAGTCACCCATTTCAGTGGGCAGAACCAAGAGATCTAAGCTGGGGTTGGACGGGCTCCCTCTCCACTACATGCAAACCTTTGGGCACCCCCCTGCCCCCAGTCACAAGCCTCCGACCTTCAACATAGTCACCAGCTCCCCCCACACACACACACATGGTTACACATTGGAGATGTGATTTTCTGAACTATGACTAGGCTTGTAGCCTTAGACCAGGGCTTTTTCTGTGATATAGGAAGGAGGTCTTTCTCAGTTTCCTTTTCTGTGATATAGGGAGGGGTCTTTCTCAGTTTCCTTTTCTGTGATATAAGGAGGGGGTCTTTCCAGCTGCCCCAGCTGAGGGCTGGAGGTGGTTCTATATTAACCAGAAGGGGAGTGGGGAGGAGACTAGCTCTGAATTGGAGGACATGGAGGAAAAACATGATCTGGACCTGCGGGTTAGAAAGAGCAGGTACTAGAGTGTACTGATGCAAGTCCAGGGGTGGGATAGGGTTAAAGGAACTCTTATTAGTGCTTAGGACTCAGCATTGAGGAAGTGCCCAATGTTAACCAGGCACACAATCTCTCCTTCCCCAGGTGCAGAGAGTGGAGTCACATCACCAAATTCTATACTGCCTCAGACGTCAGGTAGAGGGTGCAGGTGGTGATGATAGGGTTACCCCCTTCCTAAGTCTGTCCAAGGGCCACACACACCCCCGTCTAGGTCCTTGGACATTTCAGTTCCAGGGTCTATCTACAATTTGAGGTAGTTTACCTAATTACACCCATCTTCTAGGTGGGAAACGGAGGTGGGGAGAGAGGGGTAGATCTGAACAGCAGAGTGTCCCCCACCCCCTGGGGCAGATTCAGAATCTGGCTGTGCTGTGCCCTAGCCAGGGCTCCTCAATCTCACCCTCCAACAATCACAGATAATTAAAAATAATCGCGGGATCTAAAAATCAATCAGCTGCCATAAAGTGATAGCATCCCAGGCTCAAGGAAGCCCAGACCAGGTGTGGGCTGGGGGGTCTCTATAGGTGGGAAAACATGAAGACGGAAAAAAGTTCTCCCAAAATGCCAACCTCAGGGAGCTCCATGGGGTAGGGGCAGGGGTTGGGATTATGTGGGCTTCCTTTTCAAAAGTATTTCCTACAGCTCAATTGTATTTTTACATTTTTAGTAACAAGCATGTGTGACTTTTCTAACAGGGAAAGCATCCATTCTGAAAGAAAAAAGGTGGATCTGAAGCTTTGACAGGAAGGGCCCTGCTCCTTGCTGCCTTAGGACACCCGGTGACCCATTCCCAAGCTCCATAGACTGGGAAGGGGCTGCCAGTCTGGTGGAATCACACTTATGGAGGTATGGGCAACCCCCACCCCAGCCTTAGGCTGATGGGGACTTGGAGTTCCCCAGAGACTGGGATTTTGCTTATGTAGAGGCTGAGTTCCCATTAGGAGACTAAGCAAAAATTTTTGGGTTCCTAAACAGAGATGGTCTCCTGGGGCCCCAAGCCTGCACCCCCTGCAGTGGCCTTTTATTAATTAGTAAAATAGAATTGAGCAGGCTTCAGGACCGGCAGGCTGCTCAGGCCTTGATCGATCTTAAGTCATTAGGCAAATTGCCTTATGGGGGGATGGGCGGTCTGGATGGGGAGTGGGTGCACCCCATCCTGGCCCCTCAGGAACCTGGGCTACAACCCAGGTTCTCTGGTCTCAATTTTTCCCTACAAGAAAATTGGAATTTGACTCCCAGAGTCCATGTTTGCACCTCGGGGTGCCTCAGCAGGTGCTGGGCTGTCAGAGGAGAACACAAACCCTCTCTGTGCCTAGCCCCTATCTGGGAGAAGCTAGAAAGCACAGCCTCCCGCAGCTTACACCAGGGCTTGGACAGTCCAGCAAGCGGAGGGAGACTGGGGCTTGGGCCTTCTTCTAGCCCTGGGGGCCGAGTTGTTTTAGTATTTTCCCCTTACATAAGCCTTCGCCCCACTCCAAGCCACATTGCCGCTTTAATCAGTATCCTTCAACAGCCTGCTTGGACGCGCAGCCTTCCCTGCTGGCCTCTCATCGCAGCTAAAAATATTAAAGAGGATAGATACCCAAAGTTTCCCTTTTCTAGGCCTTTCCCAAGCCCCTCCGGGGTCGGCAACTGATTGTTTAATTCGATTTGTCTCCCACGGAAATGAAAGTTCACTGTTGCTGCGCACTCCTCCCCCTTTTCATAGACCGAGGTTTTAATATTTAACGGAGATACATGCCCCCCTCCCGCCCCCTGCCGGAGCCTTCATTCACAAAGGTCCCACCTCAGCCCCCTAAACCTGCAGACGCCCCAAATCTGGGCCGTGCTGCCTGCTACGGCCGGCGTCTTCCAGTCTACTCCAGCCGCCTTCGTTCGGGCGGGGTCGCGGGACTTTATTTAAATTTTGACTGGGAAGGACCCAGATTTTTTCCGGCCGGGCTGGGGTATCGGTAGGGCTCAGTGCGCGGTGCCCCAAGTTTCCACTCTCGGACGTTGGGAGCGGGGACTGCCTGAGCGCCCAACCCGGGGTGCCACGACGTTGGGGTTTCGCTCCTGGCGGGCCCAACATTCCAGCTTTCCTGCTCATGGTCTCCGGGCGCCGGGGCAGCTTTGGCCGGTGGGGTGGATGCTCCCGTAGGCTGTTCTGCTACAGCTGCGCCCAATCGATCCCCGCGCCAGCCCAGGCCCGGTCGCCCCGGCAGAGGCGTGCGGCTCCATCGAATCCTCATCGCTCTCGGGCCGCGCCGCCCCGCCGCGCGCTCCGCAAACACGCTCTTGTTTGCGCGGGGGCCCCAGGGCTGGGCAGCCGCGGCGGACAGGGGGCGGGCAGGGGGTCCCTGGAGCCCAGCGACTTAGTCTGCCCTTCCTCAGCAGCTCGGCTTCTGTGGTTCCCCAGGGTTCAGTTCGAAGGACACAATTAGAGGAGGAAATGACATCTCCCCGGTCCCCAACTCTCGGGCCTGGGGCAGACGCAGGGGACGACCAGGCACCCTGGCCGCGCCTCCGTTGCCCCACCTATAAAGTGACACGCTGGGCCCCGTAGACCCGTGGGCTCCCAGGGCAGTGCCCCGGTTTGGGCTCAGGCGTGGCCGCTCTCCTCTTGCCCTGCCTGCCCCACTTTTTCCCCCTTTTTGTGACTTCCTCTGCGTGTGGCCTGTTGGTGCTGGTCAGATGCTGGGGGTCTGACGCACAGTCAGATGTGTCTGGGGACTGCAACGCTTTCTCCTTCGGACCTGGATCCTTCTCTCTGGGCTCCGTAGAAATTATCCCCCCTCCGCCCCCCAACTTGCAGCTCCTGAGAAAACTGCGCGTTGGTGTCTCTGCAGTGCAGGGGAAATGAGGCCGGGACGGGTAGGCAAGGGCTGCAGCTTCCGGGAGGGGAAAGGGGACGAGCCGACTCCAGGACGCCCCAACCCGGGCTGGGCTCGTCGCGCGCCGCTAGGGCTCTGGAGGCCTCCGACTTCCCGGACGCAACGAAACCCGCACAGGACGCAGCGCTTCAGAGGGGCTCGATCTATGTCCCAGCCGCGCAGCTGCGCAGCTGAGCGCTAACCCAACCCACCGCGGCCTCTGGCCTCGGCTACACCACCCGAGCGCCCCCCACTTCCCGGAAGGGGGGCTTCTTTGACAATTAAAAATGTAAATACATATGTTTAATTCTTCGTGCTGTGCTCCTGGCTGCAAGGCGTCCGGCGGATTCCGGAATAGGAATCCCAAGGTGCAGAGGGCCCAAGCTGCCCTCGGGGCGTCTCTGGGAGTCGTCTCAGCTCAAGGTCTGGGCGGCTAGCTCTGCGCAGCCTGATTTCGTAGGCTTTCGACACCAGGGGTGCAGAGACTCTGCACCCTGAAAGCCGAGGAAACAAGATGACGGAGGGGGGAGTACAGACCTGGGCCAGCGCCCGCTTCGGAGACACAACACTAAGGCCTGGGCAGGGAGTGAGGACTCCGCCCTGGTGGGTTCCGCTGCGCGGCACCTGGCCTGGGGCCTCATCCTGGTCGTGGCCTGGCCTGGCCCGACACCGTACAGGAGTGGGTGGGCCTCATCAACTTGCCATTTATCTGAACACACCAGCGCCCTTTCCGTTGGGTGAACTGGCTGAGGGGAGGGCACCTCATCCCACCAAGACAGACCACTCCCATATCCTTGTCACCCTTAAATCCATCTTTCCTTTTGTACCTCTGGGTAGAGAGTGGGAAGTAAGGTCTGAGGGAAGGGGACCCATGCGCCCCGGGCTAATCAGTCTGCCTAGGATGGAAGATGGGAGCTGGATCATTCACTGGATTTAACAAACCTCTCTGTGTACCTCCAACCCTAGAACTGGGGGGTCAGCCCCTGCCCCTCCTTGTGGAGCTCCCCATCTCAGGGAGGGGAAAATAAAGACCACAGGGTCAACCCCATTCACCTGAGGGGGGACATTCTACCCCTTCCTGGAGGAGAGGCCCTAGAGGATGTGTTTTGTAGGGTGTATAGGAGTTACAGTGAGATTGGTAAATCAAGGGACAAAAAGACTCCTTGTAATTTAAGGAAGAAGGGGAGCAGGGAGCAGAAGGCTGGCATTAGCCTAACTGCTGGCTCGACTCAGGCCTTCATTAGGAAAATATTTGTTGGCTGGGCTCCATGGCTCATGCCTGTAATCCTAGCACTCTGGGAGGGCGAGGTTGGGTGGATTGCTTGAGCTCATGAGTTCCAGACCAGCCTGAGCAAAAGTGAGACCCCATCTCTACTGAAGATAGAAAAACTGAGGCAAAAGGATCGCTTAAGCCCAAGTTTGAGGTCGATGTGAGCTATGATGCCACAGCACTCTACCCAGGGCAACAGCTTGAGACTATCTCCAAAGAAAGGAAATATTCATTGCATTAATCAATGAGATAAAATTGAACTAGGCTGAGTTGTTTTGGGGGACAGATTCACAGCCAGGCCTTGAATGCCAGCTTAAGAGGGGATTGCTTTTCCTCCCTGGCTGAGAAACCTACTGGGGAGGGTCCTAGGAGGCCTTTGAATAATCAATTCCCCTCCTTGTTAAGTATGCAAAAGTGAGGGGAACCCCAGATGTGGGGGTAGCATGGGCACACACACCTGTCTTTGTGTGTGTGTGTGTGTGTGTGTGTGTGTGTTTGTATGTGTGGCAATCAGGGGAGCTGTTTATTCTGAGCTTGGCAGGTGAGTCACCCTGTGCAGAGAGGAAACTTGTTTTTTCCCTTTGTTGAATCAGCACCAGCCTCACTCCTCTCTTCCCAAGGGGTGGGAACCTCCAATTCCCAAGGGACAATGATGCACCCACCTGGCCCAGTTCCACCTCCCTCCCCACCCTACTGTGCCTGCTGTGAGCTGGGAATGTGCTATGAGGCAGCAACTCCAATTATTCCCATTTTTCAGATGAGAAGACAGAGGCACAGGGGAGTTCTGAGATTACCTCTGGGTCAACAGCAGGTACACTGACTCCAGGGCTTTGGGTGGCCCCAAAGTATGTCTAGCTGTCTTTTGTGTCCCATCTGGCTGAGGATGGTCAGCAAGGCTCTGCAGGCCTCCAACTTCCCAGGCACAATGAAACCCACACTGGGCACTGTGCTTCAGAGGGGCTCAATCTCTGTCCCAGCCGCGCAGCTGAGCACCAACCTGACCCATTGCAGCCTCTGCCCTAAGCTAGACCACCCGAGCACCCCCTCCTCCCAGAAGGGAGTCTTCCTTAACAATTAAAAATGCAAATATCCTGGGGGGATTCCAGTTATAGAGACAGTCCCTTCTCCAAGGTCCCTTCTCCAGCCCTGGGGGACAACCCCAGAAAGACCAGGACCCCCCCAGATCCTGGCAGCTGGGGGGCAGCTCAACCTGCACTTGATTCCTTATTCTGTCCATGAACCCTGCTCTAGGTGAGTACAGGTATGGAGGGGCTACTAGTACCAGCTCCTGGGCACCCTCCCCATGCCAGCTTCTCACCTGGGAGCCCCAGGCCAGAAGCAGTGGAGAGGGAGAACCAGTTGTGGGGTGTCAGAGGTAGGACTTCTCTCTGGGACTCAGTTTCTCCCTCTGGGAAGGAGAAGGAGGGACTTGATGCTCTTTAAGTGTGAAGACAGTTTGGGCGTCTGCAAGGACCCTCTCCCCAGTCTTCTTCCTCCCTGTCATTTCCCCCCTCTCCTTCTAGACTTCTTACCTCTTACCTCTTCCCCTCGGTCTCCTCTCATCCCTCCTCCCCGCCCTTCCCCATCTCTCTCTCCTCTCTTCTATCTTTCTCCCTCTCTTCTCCCTCCCTTCTCTCCTCCAGTGCAAACAGCTGTAATTGCTGTTCAGCCACCTCCCTAATGAGCATCCTGCCCCGCCCAGCAGTCCCTGGACGCTCTGCTCAGTAATTGCCTCCATAATAAATCCCCACACCTTGGCTGGGTTGGAGCTGCTGGATTTCCCTCTCTTCCTCCTCCTCTGCTTTAAACAAAACTAAACAAAATGTTTCTGTTGTTATTGAGCTCCCTGTGCACCCAGGGGTAAGATGCAGCATTTCCCTGGGAATGGCAGGGAGGGAGAACGTCTTGGAGCCCTCTTACTCCCACCCTGTGCCTGGAGGTAAGAGAGGTGAGAGTTCTGGGGGAAGGAATCTGTTAAGAGTGACCAGGGACAACATCTTTCCTGCCCTGCCCCATTAGGAGGGTCCCTGGGAGGATGCCAGGCTCAGGGAAAGGGGGCTCCCTTGAGATCATGGCACCAGCAGGCTGAAGGAGGGTTGGGGAGGGACCCCAAAAGTCATCTGCTTGCCCCCTTTGCTTGTTTTACAGATGAGGACACTGAGGCAGGTCCAAGGTACCTCCCACAGTCAGCACCTCTCAGCTGCCTTGGGGGGGTGACTAACGTGTAGTGGGTGGAGATGATGTGTGTTGAACCATTGGGCTCAGCACTGTTCTGGTTAATTCTGCATCTCCCAGGTGAGGCTTCATGATGTGCCTATCTCACAGGCAGAGAGACTGAGCCCCAGCCTGGCTGCTTTGAGGAACATTTAGTTTGCAGGGCAGCTGGCCTAGGACTCCAGCCCTCTGGGGCTTTAGGAATGCCCAGGAATGCCTCATGCCCCTATCAGCACCTACTCAGTGTCAGGGGCTTTGTCACTCTGCAGGTGAAGGACAGGTTCTAAATCAGAACTCCAACCCCCATGATCCACATCCCTGGCCCTTGGAGAGCCACAGTTTTTCATCTGTGGAATGGGGACAAAACATACAGCACATGCTCAAGGACACTTAGTGGTACTCAGGAATCACTGTGACAGGTAGAACCACAAAGCTTTATCCTCTTGCCAAGCAGCAAGAGCAAATCCATGCTGGGAGTTAGAGGATTAAAGCTAGAAGGGGAAGGGGAGGGAAGGGGGAGATGGGAGAGGAAAAAGAGGGAGGGGAGAAGGGGGAGGAGGCTTCCCAGAGGAGGCCCCCACCCAGCCCCCACCCAGCCATTGGGATTGATCCTTACATCGATCCTGGGGGAGCTGAGGGAGCCAGCAAGGCCAATTCTGCCTGGGAGGCTGGGCAGAGGGTGAGGGGCAAACAAAGGGATGTACAGACTCCTCCCTCAGCAGCACCCCCCATATGAGTTGCCTGGGACCCACAGGTGACCACAAGCCTGTGGGTCAGGTGAGCAAACTGATGCCCCAGAGGTTGATTTCCATGTCCCTGGACACCCTGAGGTCCACGATTCTCTGCCCCTGCCCCCATCCCCTGTTCCTTAGAGCTCCCGAAGGCTGAGGTTTTTCCATCTTCATTCCTCTTAAGAGGACAGAAATGACAGGGCTGCAAGAGAGGAGTGAATGGGGAAGATTAAGGTAGAGTGAACATTACCTGGGATTTGCCCAGAGTGAGGCTGGGATGGAGTGGGTGGGGGGTCCTGGATTCAGCATTCAGCATTTCAGAGGCTGGGCACAGTGGCTTACACCTGTAACCCCAGTGCTTTGGGAGGCCAAGGCAGGAGGATTGCTTGATCCCTGGAGTTCAAGACCAGCCTGAACAACATAGTGAGATCCCATCTGTAGAAAAAAATGAAAAAATTAGCCAGGCATGATGGTGCGTGCCTGTAGTCACAGCTATTCAGAGGCTGAGGCAGGAGGATCACCTGAGCCCAGGAGTTTAAGACTGCAGTGAGGTATGGGGCTTCTGCACTTCTAGCCTGCAAAAAAATTAAGAAGAAAAAAAAATCATCCCTTGCCTTGCCCCAGCAGGTTGGCAAGGCAAAGGAGATCATTCCCATTTTATGGGTAAGAAAACCAAGACTCCAGCTCCCCAGCTACCTGGACAATTACAGAACTGGGGTGTGGATGCAGGCTGCAGGGACAGACCCAAGCTCCTGAGTTTAGCCCCCAGACTCTGGGCAGCTTACTCAATTTCTCATGTCTCAGTTTAACCATCTGTAAGATGGGGATCACATTGAATTATGAATGAATGTAAGTCAAGTCCTTGGAACCAGGCACCTGGTTGATGCTCATCCCTGTTATTTCCCTAATAGGAGGTTGATTCAAACCAGACTCAGGACTGTGTGCTGAGGGGCAGCTGAGACACGGGATAAGAGATGAAAGGTCAGCATCCCCAAAAGGGCCTGACTGTGGTCCTGCCTCTGGCAAAAATCTCTTCAGCCTCCCTTCCTGAGGACCTACTGAGTGCCTGCTTCCAGCACAGTGGGCTGCTTTCTCTGTTGGCAGTTATCTCTCTCCCCACCCTGGGAGCCCCTGGAGGGCACAAACAAGGTTTGTGATGACCTGGTGTCCCCATCACTTGGCTTAGGTCAGGGGGCACACAGTAGGGACACCCATGAGAGGTCCGTTAATTGAATCTGAAGCATTGGCCTAGTTTATGATAACACCTTGGCCCTGGGATGCTGGTCTTCCCTTTGAGGGGCTCTGGGAGGAGTGCAGAGCCCAGCCAGGCCTCTGTCTGAGCAGGCCTAGTGTGTGGACCTCATCAGGCCATGCTGCGCTGGCCACTGGGCTCCACTTGAGGGAGCAGGTTTTCCTGAAGCAACACTTTCTGAGCTGCCCTGGATCGATGTGTGGTGGAGCATGTTTGTAAATGATTATTTATGTCAGTGGCAGTCCTGCATTCAAACCCTGGGCTCAGAGTTGGGGGAGGGGGTTATGCCTGCAGTCTTCCCGCCACTGTTGATGGTGCCTAGTGCACACAGGGGTATAGCCCAAGTTTTTAAATCCGACTGCCTGGAATTGAGCCCAGTCTACAGTCCATGCTCTCCCTCTTAGCTGGTGGTCCTGGGCTAGCTCTTACAACCTCTCTGTGTGGTGATATCATCTGTACAATAGGTGTTCCTGAGATGATGGAATGAGAAAATTCCTGTAAGGCCCTTAGAACACTGCCCAAATGCTGAGCAGACAGGAGCATCTGTCATTATCAGCCCTTTGGGGGCCAGAAAGATTGGGGTACAAAGAGTTGCTAGGCAGCCAGAGAAAATAAATTGGAACCAAGGTCAAGAGAAGTTGTCACTGGAAGAGAAAACCCAGTCTACAAAACTCCCATCAGGTGGTTCTGCTCTTGCCACACATGAGCAAAAATTGTAGCTCTGAGCTTCCCAGCAGGCAATACAAAAACAGAAACACTTGCAAATATGTGCATGTTTATGGCCATGAACAATTTTGTGTCCATTGGTGTGGTCACAGAATTCTAAAGTGGCCCCATGATTTCAGCCCTCATCCTTGAGTGTGGGCTGAACCTGTGACTTGTTTAGCCTATGGAATATAATAAAGATGTGTGTCACTTTCTTAGTGACTTTGTGTTCCTTAAGGCTCCATATGAGTAGACAAGAGTGAGATTTTTCTGCTAAGAGTGTCCCTGGAAAGAGCCAGGCAGCAGGGAATTGTGAGTGTCCTTTGGTTGTTGACAGCCAGCAAGGAAACAGGGACTTCAGTCTAACAATCATAAGGACTTAAATTCTACTAACAACCATGTAAGCTTGGACAAAGACCTTGAGCTTCAGAAAGGAACTTGGCCTGGCCAGTGCTTTGACTGGAGACTTGGGAAAGGCTGGGCAGAGGACCTGGTCATGGGATCCCCAGACTCCTGACCTAAAGAAGCTATGAGAAAATAAATGTGTGTGGTTTGAAACTAGTAAATTTGTGATAATTTTTCTTTCTTTCTTTCTTTCTTTCTTTTTTTTTTTTTTTTGAGACAGAGCCTCAAGCTGTCACCCTGGGTAGAGCGCTGTGGCATCACAGCTCACAGCAACCTCCAACTCCTGGGCTCAAGTGATTCTCCCACCTCAGCCTCCTAAGTAGCTGGGACTACAGGTGCCCGCCATAACACCCAGCTATTTTTTGGTTGCAGTTCGGCCAGGGCTGGGTTTGAACCCGCCATCTTCGGTATATGGGGCCGGCGCCCTACCCACTGAGCCAGAGGCACCGTCTTTTTTTTTTTTGAGACAGAGTCTCACTATGTCGCCCTCGGTAAGAGTGCTATGACGACACAGCTCACAGCAACCTCAAACTCTTGGGCTTAAGCGATTCACTTGCCTCAGCCTCCTGAGGAGTAGTTGGGACTACAGGTGCCTGCCACAACGCCTGGCTATTTTTTGGTTGCAGTTGTCATTGTTGTTTTAGCAGGCCTGGGCAGGCCTCAAACCTGACAGCCTTATTGTATGTGGCTTGTGCTCTACTCACTGAGCTACTGGCGTTAAGCCAATTTGTGATAATTTCTTACTCAGCTGTATCTAACTACTTCATAGGGTGCCATGCCTCTTGACCTGCCACTGACCCAGTGAACGCCACTTCTGCCTCTTAATCAATCCTTTATATGGTTATCATCAGCACTTGCACTTGGTGCTCACATTTATAGAACACCTACTGTGTGCTGAGCTCTGCACTAACCACTCAACCTGTGACAGTTGGGATATAGGAAACTGGGATGCTTATCACACCCATTTTCCAGATGAGGAAATTGAGGCCCAGAGGTATAAGTGAGTTTTTCCAAAGCACACAGAACGTAACTGAAGGCTCTAGGGTTATCTGGCTCCACCCCCCACTGCTTCCCTGCTCCTTAAGGTTGAGGCTTGACACCTGTCTTCATTCTGCAAAGCCACTGGCTCAGTGCTTCTGAGGTCCCTAGACCAACAGCATCAGTGTGGTGACTTGAGAACTTGTCAGAAATTCAAATTCTCGGCTTGGCGCCTGGGGCTCAATGGGCTAAGGTGCCAGCTATGTACTCCTGAGCTGGCGGGTTCGAATCCAGCCCGGGCCCGCCAAACAACAATGACGGCTGCAACCAAAAAACGGCCGGGCCGGGTGTTGTGGCAGGCACCTGTAGTCCCAGCTACTTGGGAGGCGGAGGCAGGAGACTCACTTGAGCCCAGGAATTGGAGGTTGCTGTGAGCTGTGATGCCAGGGTACTCTATCCGGGGTGACAGCTTGAGGCTCTGTCTCAAAAAAAAAAAAAAGAAAGAAAGAAAGAAAGAAATTCAAATCCTCTGACCACAGGGGGGCCTTCAGATCTGGGGGGCTGGTGTCTGTGCTTCACTGAGCCCTCCTGGGAATTCCAGTGCAGGCTTAGGTCTGAGCACTGCCCAGTGAGGAGGTGCTTCTATTTCCTGCCCTGGGGCTTTGCACAGCTTGTTCCCTCCAGAGGAGGGGCATGGTCCCTACTGCCTCTGGTCACTAAGGCCACCCATCGTCCTCCTTTAGGTCTCAGCTGGTGTCATTGACTCAAAGAAGCACCCACCCCCAGCCCCCAGACTCAAATAGCCTCTCCCCTGTTTTATAGTTTGTTACTTCTGTGTTTCTCTTTCAAGGGGCTTATCAGGATTTATATTTTTTTCCTAGAAGTTTTTTGCTTGGTCTCTATCCTTTTCTGCCACCAGACTGTGACTTCTAAGGAGGCAGGGGCCAAGTCTGTCCCAGTGTTGGCTGTGGTCTGATGCATAGTAGGTGCACAATTCTTGGGTAATCCACAAGTAAGTGAATGAATAAATGAATGAACAAATGAATGGATGAACAAGGCTTCTACCTGCTTCTCTACACCATGAGAGAAAGGAAGCAAAATTTCAAACAACTTAAAGATGTAGTTCAGCCTGGAGCCACTGGAAACACCAGCTCCCCTGGTGGGGGACCATCGACCTGCTGCCAGACGGCTTTGTGGAAGTGGAGTGGGGGGGCAACTTGAGACGGGGAGGGGGCTGCGTCACCCCACCACCATCCTGTCCCTGCAGACGCCCAGCCTCAGCAGCCAGGCGCTGGAGTCTGCCAATGGGAGTGCGGGAGTGTTGGGGGGGGGGCAGCCTTTGCAGCAGCTAGGACAGAAAAGCTCTCTCCACACACAAAAGCAGGAAGGGCACATTAAGTCCATTATCAATATTTTGCCTGGAAAAAATACAAAAAGCATTTTCTTTGAAAAATTAATAATGCTGAAGTGGGGGAGGCTGGGCTGGATGTGTAGTGAATGGAGCAGGGGGTGAGGATTTACTGTTCCGCCCAAGTGGGCCTGGCCCCTCTAGCCCACCTCTGGTCCTAGCCCAGTTCATAGAACTCAGTCCCCACCCCACCTTCCCCTCTGATTAGGGGGCATTCTCCCCAGCTGTGCCCCTCTCAGCTGCCCAAATGGGCCATGTTTTCCCACCTCTCCCTGAGAAACTCCTACTCTGCCTGCAGAGCCTGGAGCCAATGCCTCCCTCTCTGGGCAGCTTCCTTTCTTCCCCTGACCTGTCCCTGGCCTGCCCCTGGCCTGCCACTTTCCAAGGGGTCCCCTAGACCAGATCTACATCCCTTCTATCTTCTGGACTCCCAGCCTAAGAGGCTTCCCAAGAGCTCTGGGCCCACTCTGAGACCATAGCATCACCTTGTACAGTGGGTGGGTCATTATTACTTGGAGAATGAAAGGGACTCATTTTTGTGGGTGGCAGTCTGCCTAGGAGGTCCCTTTCTTCCCCCACCCTGTCTACTCTTATCCACTGGGCCCTTAGTTCTGGAGAGAAGATTCTGGAATCTGGCTGGAGATGGGGGCAAAATTCTTCTACTTACTCATTTCCCCCACCTTCCTGAGCCCCTTCTGTGTGTAGACTTTGCAATGCTGAAGAGTCTGGGAGAATCTCTGGCCACAGTCCAGTGACTCATGGTTTACAAACAGCACTGACATCTTTGTCTGATCATCACCCACCCTACTGGGGTAGGGGATCCTAAGGCCCCAGCGGGAGGAAATTTGGTCCCTCTGGGAAATATCTCTAGTAGAGGCCTCTCCAGACTTCCAGAGAGGCAAGAGGCATGGCACTGCCCTTGGTCTGTGGCTTGGGAAGGAGACTCCTTTCCCAAGCCCACCACTTTCCAGCTCTAATGTCCTCTCCTGACAGGGTTCAGACTTTATGTCCCCATCTCCAAGTGGATGCACTAGCCTGGTCTGTCTCCTCTACAGCTTGTCACCATCTCATCTTAAAGGTCTCCCTGCAGCCCAATAAGCTGTCTGATCCCTCCCCTGCCCAACACCATCTGGACCCCCGCCCCATCCTGCCAGAGAGAGGGAGAGAAAGAAGGAAGGAGGGAGAGAGAGCCCTGGGCTGTGAGCACCAGTGCCCAGCTCCATCTTTCCTGTAGTTCGATGAATGGACAGGGGAGAATGAGCGTTGGGAAAGCGCTGTCAAGCCCATATAGAGAGGATGGGGTTACCACAGAGAGGGTGCGGTCCCCAGAGAGGATCCAGTCTGCACTGAGAGGGTACAAGCCACCCAGGGAGGATACAGCCCACACAGAGAAGGTACAGCCCAAAGGCAGAGGGTAAAGACCATTCAGAGAGAGTAGAGCTCCACACATCGAGGGCCCAGCCCCTCAGAGAGAGGGGTGCAACCCACACATAGAGTGTACAGTCACACACAGGGTATAATCTACATAGAAAGGACATGGTCCCCAAAGAGTTGGTACAGTCCACTTAAAGAGGGCCATCTGTGGGGCAGCGCCTGTGGCCCAAGGAGTAGGGCACCGGCCCCATTTACCGGAGGTGGTACGTTCAAACCTGGCCCTGGCCAAAGACTGCAAAAAAAAAAAAAAAAAAAAAGAGGGCCACCTGTAACCCAAGCCCCTCTGCCACATGCATCAGAGGCATGGGACTTCCGGGAGGGCTTCCTAGAGGAGGTGTCCCTATGGGAATCTAGGACTGCTTCTCCTTCCTCCATGCGATCCCCACCTGGAATCTCAGCATAGCTCAACTTGGGAGACTGAGGTGGGGGGCACACCTCTCCTTCCAGTTGAGGAGAGACCTAGGCACATTGTAGGTGTCAAACCAGCCCTGGGCAGGGTGCAGGGGAGGTGCTGAAAAGAGGGAATACTTTATTGAGGCAGCTGTGGTCTCTTTTCCAAGGCCAGTGCATCATCAGATATTGAGTACCCTTGTCAATGGTGCTAGCTGTAAGTGGAGGAAAAAAATCACTTAATGGGCTGCTTGGGCTTGGCACACATGGGTGGGAGGCCCGGCCAGCTGAGAAAGAAGGTGGTGCTGGGTCCTTAAATGCGCCTCTGCCATCCTCCCCTAGTGGCAGGGCTCAGGCAGGGCGTGTGTGTTAATGATCCTCTCCGCCATCCTGTTTGCAGGGTTCCTGCTGCATTCTTGCAGCTGTGCAGTCTCCATTCATTTTCATTTTACTAGCTGTGTCTTGGGCATGGGATTGCTCACACACCTGTTCCTGTACCTGCCAACTGCTGGGCCTGCACCTGGGAATGGGGGATCTAGGGGTGACAGGGGAACTCACAGTAAGAGGGTGGCTGAACACAGGGCTAGGGCCCCAGCCTGCAGTACACACATTTAGCCTGGAAGCTGTAGATTGTGCCAGAGTTCATGCCTGGAAAGAAGTGGGAACAGCATCTGGGCACCAGGAACGGCACATGCGAAGGCTTGGATATCAGGAGATGAGAAGCCCTGGCATCACTGTAAGGGGTGTATGCTGGGCTAGGATGGGCCTGGATTTTAAAAAATGAAAATAAGCACTTTTCTCAGTACTAGCTAATATTAGTGATATCATTTACCCTTTTTTTCTTTGGGGGGCAGGATTTCCTCTGTTGCATGGGCTGGAGTGCAGTGGTGCCATCACAGCTCACTGCAGCCTCTAACTCTTGGGCTCATGTGATCCTCCTCTCTCAGCCTCTGAAAGTGCTGGAACTACAGGTATCTGCCACGACCATGTTCAGCTAGATGTACATATATTTTTAGAGATGGCATCTTGCTATATTGCCTAGGATGGTCTCCAACTCCTGGCTTCAGGCTATCCTCATGTCTTGGCCTCCCAAACTGCTGAGAATAGAGACACGTGCCAATATTTTGGGAGGCTGAGGCAGGGAGATGGCTTGAGACCAGGAGTTCAAGGCTGTAGTGAGCTATAATCACATCACTGCACTCCTGCATGGGCAACAGAAAGGAGACCCAGTTTCTAAAAAATTTAAAAAATAAATAGGCTCAGTACCAGTCGCTCAGTGATTAGGGCGCTGAACCCATACACTGAGACTGTGGGTTCGAACCTGGTCCAGGCCTGGTAAACAACAGTGACAACTACAACAAAAAAAATAGCTGGGCGTTGTGGTGGGCGCCTGTAGTCCCAGCTACTTGGGAGTCTGAAGCAAGAGAATCGCTTAAGCCCAAGAGTTTGAGGTTGCCGTGAGCTGTGATGCCACAGCACTTACTGAGGGTGACGTAGCGAGAGTCTGTCTCAAAATAAATATAAAAAATAAAAATAACAAATACATAAACAAAATAAAGGGGGGAATTTGGCCACAGACAGGCACACAGGGAGATCACCATGTGAAGATGGAAGCAGAAGATGGGGTTATGCTTTTATCTGCCGAGGAACGCCAAGGATACCAGTCACCACAAGAAGCTGAGAGAAGCCTGGGACAGACCGGCCCTCGCAATCTCAGGAGAAGGTGCAGCCCTGTCTATGCCTTGATCTCAGATTTCTGGTCTTCAGAACTGGGAGAAGACGAAGTGCTGGTTTACCTAGAGAGAGAGTCCTCCTTGTGCACAGCTGAGTCATGTTCCGTGGTACATGGTGTAGCTTATTTAATATAATAGTATCCTCTTATTGTTGTGTATTTAGGTTGTTTTCAGATTTTTTTCTGGACAATGAATGCCACCGGAATATCCTTTTATGTAAATATGGGCGCACTTTTGTTCCTGTCCTCTCCAAGCTGACATTTGAATTTGCATTTTTTTTCCTTTTTTTTTGCAGTTTTTGGCCAGGATTGGTTTGACCCGCCACCTCCGGTATATGGGGCTGGCATCCTACTCCTTGAGCCACAGGCACCACCCTGCATTTTATTTTTTTAATGAAGTCAAATTTATTATTTTATTTTTTGAAATAGTCTCACTTTATCACTCTGGGTAGGGTGCCGTGGCATCATCATAGCTCGCAGCAACCTCAAACTCTTGGGCTCAAGTGATCTTTTTGCCTCAGCCTCCCAAGTAGGTGGTACTACAGGCATGCTCTGCCACATTTTTCTATTTTCCTAGTTTTGTATTTTAGTAGAGAAGGGGTCTCGCTCTTGCTCAGGCTGGTCTCAAACTCCTGAATTCAAGCAAACCTCTTGCCTCAGCCTCCCAGAGTGCTAGCATTACAGGTGGGAGCCACCAAGCCAAGCCTTGAGTTTGCATTTTAAATTTTGTTAGCCATTGATTGGCCCACGACTTTCAGGAAAGACTCACCTGAATTGATCCAATTACCAAGAGTGTATAATTGTAAGTAATTATAAGTGTGTGTGTCTCAGGGTGTGAGGGGGTTCTGATGTTTCTTCTCCTCCTGGGCTGGTGAGGCTGCATGGGGTCCTAGGTCCCTGGAGAGGCGGGAGGAGCCAATAAGCAAACTCGTCAATCACTCGATCTGTCAAATTGGGTTAATAAAACTGCCAGATTTAGAGAGGCCTTCGGAAATCCATGTACCCAGCCATATCCACGGGGACAGCATGCCTGGACACAGCTGCTGCCCATCAGGATGGGGCATGGGAGGGCCCGGAGGGACCTGTTTTCTGGGCCTCAGTTTCTCCATCTGTCCTGGCACCTGGCAGCGCTCAAGAGGGACAGGCCTCTGCCCTTAGAGACCTCCCAGCAGAGGCTGCTATTTATGAAATAAGTGAACAAGTAGAATTGGTGGCTGGTCTCCCGAAGGTGAAGCAACTGGGGCTGATATTGGGGCCTGGACCTGGGCTGGTGGGTTTGGGGTGCTCCCAAGGAGGTGTCAGTAGAAGGGGGGCCTGAGGTGAGCTGGAGTAATGCGGGCAGGTGGACCAGTGACCCCACAGTGGGAACAGCAGGAGAGAAGGCAGGGGCTGAGCCTAAGGGTGGAGCAGGTGCAGGCACAGGTGAGCACAAGCACACTCGATCACACACACAGATGCGTGCACGTGCTGTGACACATGCACAAACACACACGCATGCACACACACATGCACACCCACCGCGCGCCTGCTCACATACACCCTGGCATACTCGATAATGAGCAAAAACACACACATGCCCATGCTCACATCATTACACACCGGTATCCAACCACTCACTTACTCTCACTCCTGCACAAACACAGAAACACAAGCTCACAAATAAATGCACAAATATATACAGGCATACACTCATGTGCCTATTCACAGAAGCCCTCAACTGCACACACCAACACACACATGCATGAAAGGACCTGCATATACTAACATGTGGCCACTGGTAACACACTCACATGTGCACACTTATACACATGTGTGCATTTACACAACACACATATATGTACCCTCTCACATATTCACTCGTGTACACACAGACACAAACCCCACAATACACTAAAAATTCACACAGTGGCAGATGCTGGCCTGCCTCTGCCTCTGTCCTTCCATTCATTCACACAGTGCGCTCATGTAGACACTTAGTGCACCCTCCCACACTCATGCACACACAGTGCATGAGTGCGAGAGGGTGAATGAACACAGTCCATGACATATTCATACACATAGAACCTCACATTCACACGCTGCTGTCTCACCATTCGTACGTTAAAACCCCCAAGCAGCCATTTTCAACACAGCTCCTTGTTTGATAAAATTCAGCTTTTTCATCTTGCACACGCATCAGCTAACCTGTGTCTCCCTCCCCCTCCCTACTCAATAACCAGGTTAAAATAAAAATTGAATTCCAACTCTCCTTTTGAATATAACCCCCACACAACGTGCTGGTCAATGCAACCTTCCTCAGTTGTTAACAATTAGAAATGGAAAGCCTGAGGAAGGAGATTGGAGATGTCGGGGTGGGGGGTGGGGAGTATTATTAGAAAAATGTAAAATAAATGGAAATATTGAGGAGTGGGATGAAGGCTGAAACTCTGTAGGGTGTTTCTGTGCAGAAGACAGAGACCTGAGCAAAGTCACACAGCTCAGTTAAACTGTGGCTGTCGCAGCTATGTTGTTCTTTTCTATTTCCTTTAAGGGGATTATAGAATGGCATTGAGAGTTTCTTCCCCTGCAAAACCACACCAATTTGGGGCATGTGTGGGGTTTGTTTGAAAGATTATTTAAACAAATCTTTTAGCACTGGATTTGGCACCGCATACATATTAAAACTATCATGCATGCTAAATTTTAAAGCATTCACTTTTGTATCAAATAATGCAATAGTGTTTTTCACCCTCAAGGAGGAAAGATATATTTTTGGCTTTATCTAGGGAACCCCAGCATTTTATAAACAATATCTTTATTCTTTTTTTTTTTTTGTAGTTGTCTTTGTTGTTTGGCAGGCCTAGGCTGGATTCAAACTCGCCAGCTCTGGTGTATATGGCTGGTGCCCTAGCTGCTTGAGCTACAGGCGCCAAGCCAACATCTTTATTCTTTTTTTTGAGACAAAGCCTTAAGCTGTCACCCTGGGTAGAGTGCCTTGACATCACAGCTCACAGCAACCTCCAACTCCTCGACTTAAGTGATTCTCTTGCCTCAGCCTCCCAAGTAGCTGGGACTACCGGCGTCCACTACAATGCCTGGCAATTTTTTGGTTGTAGTCGTCCTTGTTGTTTGGCAGTCCCAGACTGTATTCGAACCTGCCAGTTCTGTGTATGTGGCTGGCGCCTTAGCCGCTTGAGCTACAGGCACCAAGCCAACATCTTTATTCTTGACAATAAACTTGTGGGATGCTGTGGCTCACACTTGTAATCCTAGCACTCTGGGAGGCCAAGGCGGATGGATTGCTTGAGCACAGGAGTTTGGGACCAGCCTGAGCAAGAGTGAGACCCTGTCTCTAAAAAAATGCCCAGGCATTGTAGCCTGCGCCTATAGTCCCGGTTACTTGAAAGTCAAGAAGGAGAATCACTTGAGCCTAAGAGTTTGAAGTTGCTGTGAGCTATGACGGTACAGCACTATACAGACGGCAACAAAGTGAAACTGTCTCAAAAAAACAAAAAAAAACAAAAGACAATAAACCTGCCTTTGACAAAATCCAGTTGTTGATTTTTTTCTTTAGAGATAGAGTCTTGCTATGTTGCCCAGGCTGGTTAGTTGTTCATTTTAATAAGCCCAATTTGTTGTTAGGAACTTAGGGATTTTGTAAAAACTAAACTGTGTGTATTTTTAGTGTTTTGTGGGATGCATGTGTGTCTATGAGTGTGTATACATAAGTGTGAGGAGGTATGTGTGCTGTACAAGTGCGCTCGTGTATATGTGTGTGTGCATGTATGTCGCCAGTAGCCACATATTAGTGTGTGCAGGTCTATTGATGCACTTTGTGTATCGGTGTGTTTAAATGCATGTCATTTGAGGGCACCATGCACACTCCCTTCAGAATAACTCGGGGCTCTTCTTGAGTCCTCTCTCTGGACTTCTGTGCACTGGAGGTGTTCTTTGGAAAGGAAGATCTCAGAGCATCACTCATCCCTGTAACTGCAACAGAACATTTATGTTTAAATAATTAAGGCCACAGGTAGGGAATGTAGGGGACCCAGTGACACTGGAAGATATCTTGGCTTTCTTAGGAGGATGCAGTTGTGAGCCTGGCAGAGGGACTGGAGGTCGCTGAGCTACACTTTCTGGGTACTAGCCCCACTGCACCCCTATAAATCTGGGGTGGCTGTGTCATTCCACTGAGCTCTTTTGAGTCCTGGTTTCCCGTCTGCGGGATGGAGATTGGCCAAGGGAGGGCCCACGCGTGTCTTGGGGGGATGGCTTCTGCCCTTCCCCCATCACGGCCGTGTGTCCCCAAGATAAGAAACGGGTCAATAAACTTTTTTTTCCCAAGATAGTCCAGGTTTCTCCATCCTCCGCAGCTCAGCCCCCGCGCGCCCAACCCCTCCCCGCACCGGGGAAAGGTCAGATGTGAGGCGGCATCGACCCGTGCCCGGAGCCAGGCCCCCGGACACGCCGCGGCGGCGCTGACCGACTGACCACGCGCGGCCGGAGTCCGGACGGCCGCCTGCCAATGACAGAGAGCAGAGCGGCGGTTGCTGGGCAACGCGGCCGGCAGGAGGGGCGGGGACGGCGAGGCGCTGGAGCTAGGCTCCTAGCCGATCAATCGGGCGCCTGCACGCATGCGCGGCCGGTCGGCTGGGCAGGGGGCTGTAGCCGGCGCCCAGCGGGCATCGATCGCTGCGGCCCGAGGCGCTTAATAAGCTGGGAGAGGGGCTGCTGGGAGGGAGGTCGCCTCCGCCTTCCCCCTCCTTTCAGTAACAGTAATGACAACAACAGGGACCGCAGCTCGGAGAGACGGGATACCCAGGGAGGGGCGGTCTGTGTCCCCTTCAGCCCCCTGGGGTCCAGCCTTGTCCTTCCTCCTCCGTTCCCTCTGAGCCTCAACGTTCCCACCCGAAGAGTTGGCTGAAGATCGCACTTGCCCCACAGGGCTGTCCTGAGCTTCAGTGGGCCATGCCCCATTTTCACGTGAGGAAGCGGAGACCCAGAGAAGGCACCTCACTAGCCCAGAGACACACAGTGGCCTCCCCTCCCACCTCCCTTGTTTTTTCTACCTTGGATTCGTCTTCTTAATATTTGTTGAGTATTTGCGTGAGCTAGGCACTGTGGTAAGTGCTTGGCACATATCCTCTCACTGGTCTTCAAAATCTCCTGAATTGGGTAGCTTGGCCCATTTTACAGATGAAGAAAGGGGAAAAGTGAGACCATTCTCTTCTCTTTCCTCCTTTCACACTTCTTCTCTTTCTTCCTCTCTGACTCTTCCTCCTATTTGTTTCTGGGTTTTGTTTTGTTTTGTTAGAGACAAGTTCTTGCTCTGTCCCCTAAGTTGTAGTGCAGTGGTGTCATCATAGCTCACCTTCAACACCTGTGTTCAAGTGATCCTCCTACCTCAGCCTCCTGAGTAGCTGGGACTACAGGATGCACCACCACACCCAGCTAATTTTTAAATTTTTTTTGTAGAGACAGGGTCTTGTCATATTGTCCAGCCTGGCCTCAAATTCCTGGCCATAAAAGATCCTCCTGCCTTTGCTTCCCACAGTGCAGGGATTACAAGCATGAGCCACCTCACCCTGCCATGGCCCTCCCTCTGCAAACAGGGGCAGATTCCCTGCTGCATGCACTGCTTGGGGAGGCATGAATGTGTTGGAAAACATAAGGGGCCTGACAGCTGACCAATACCCAGCACCCAGCACCACGGTTGCACCCTTTTGCATTTTCTCAGGTTGGGTGGTATATTCATTTCCCCAGGCTGCCATAACAAAAGGCCACAAACAACAGAGATTTATTCTCCTACAGTTCTGCAGGCCGGAAATGTGAGATCAAGGTGTTGGCAGGGTCACAGGCCCTCCTAGAGCTCCAGGAGAGGATCCTCCTGCCTCCTCCAGCTCCTAGTGGTGGCTAGAGGTCCTCAGTATACCTTGGCTTGTAGCTGCATTGCTCCAATCTCTGCCTTCACCATCACATGTCCTTTTCTCTGCATCTGTGTGTCCTCTCTTCTTTATAAGGACACAGGTCATTAGATTTAGGGTCTGCCCTGATGCAGTATGACCTCAATTTAACTTTAATTACATTTGCTAAGGGTGTATTTCCAAATAAGTTCACATTCTGAGGTACCTGGTGGACATGAATTTTGGGGGGACACTATCCCATCCATTACAGATAGAGGGAGAAGACAATAGTCTTCTCCAGGGTCCCAGGACATGGCTCAGCCTATGACCCCAGGAACATGTCTAAAGAGGCCCAGAGCTTTAAAAACCCAACGGACAAGGGTTTTACCAAAATGGGCTCACAAGACCTCCAGCTGTCATGTGAGCTGTGTCTTTCACATCACCACGGGGGCATCTTCCATGTCATTAAAATTTCTCCTCCTGTACTGCCTTTAATGACTGCCCAGCATTAACCCTCAAGGAACAGACAGCCACTGTTTATCAATCCCCCTTGCTTGGGGAGCAAGGCTAGTCCCAGCACATTTTGTTCTGAAAAACAGTGCAATTGCCCAGGTCGTGGATAACACATTGAAATCAATTGGGGATAAGAATGTGGATAACAAAGAACACCCCCCCACACACGCTACTGAATAAATAGCATTTAAATTTTGTTACCCCACCTCATAGGAAGCCAACATCACTGAAACACAGAGTGACACCCAGCGACGGAATAGCCAGGCTTCTTCTCCCTTTAAATTTCCTTTAAATTGAGGTAAAGTCATACAACATAAAGTCAACCATTTCCAAGTGTTGACTCAATGGCATTTAGTACATTCGCAATGTTGTGCAACCTTCACTTCTATGTAGTTCCCAAACATTTTCATCACCCCCCTGATGAAATCCTGTCCCCATCAGCAGTTATTCTCTTCCCTTTTCCAGCTCCTGGCACCCGCAAATCTACTTCGCGTACCTGTTCTGGACATTTCATATAAATGGAATCTCACACTGTGTGTCCTTGTGTGTTGGACTTTTCCTCTTCTTTTTTTTTTTTTTTTGAGACAGAGCCTCAAGCTGTCACCCTGGGTAGAGTGCCATGACATCACAGCTCACAGCAAAAACCTCCAACTCCTGGGCTCAAGTGATTCTCCTGCCTCCGCCTCCCAAGTAGTTGGGACTACAGGCATCTGCCACAATGCCGGGCTATTTTTTGGTTGCAGCCGTCATTGTTGTTTAGCAGGCCTGGGCTGGATTCAAACCTGCCAGCTCCAGTGTATGTGGCTGGGGCCCTAGCCACTTGAGCTACAGGCACCGAGCCTGGATTTCTCTTCTTGAGCATGATGTCCTCAAGGTCCCTCCATGTCATAGCCTGTATCAGAGCCTCCTTTTTTTTTTTTTCCAGTTTCTGGCCGGGTTTGAACCCACCACCTCCGGCGTATGGGGCCAGCGCCCTACTCCTTTGCTGCCCCAGAGCCTCCTTTCTTGTCATGACTGAGTGATATTCCAGCGTGGGGATGGACCACATTGTGTTTATCTGCTCACTCATCCATGGATACGTGGGTCTTCTCCACCCATTGGCCTCTGTGGATTGTGCTGCTGTGCGTACAGCCTTAGCTCAGTGTCTTCTGGCCTCACCAGTTTCTGTCAAGTAGAGCCTGGGCAGTAAGCAGAAGCCACATGGGGTGAAAAATCCCTATCTCTGCTCACTTGGGGCTTCCAGGAGGGGTCTTGAATGGAGCCCCAGATGTGGGGCAGGATACACTTGAACTTACATCCCTGTGCGGATAACAAAGAACACCCCCACACATGCTTACTACAAATAAAAAGGCCCTTGAGTAGGTGGCTTTACCTCTCCGGGCTTTGGTCTTGCCATTTGTGAACAGGGGTGGTTGTGATGATTAAACATGATTGGGCAAAGCACTGGAACTTAGCAGTGCCCCCAAGATTACCAGGACATTCAAGGTGCGTGGGGATGACATTTCTATGGTGTGCAGGCAGCAGGTCATTGGGGTGCAACATGGAGAAGTTCCCTAGACTCCTGGCTCTGTGGCTCCCTGAAATCCAGGGTGCAGTAAGCTGGCCCTGGTAATGGGGAGACAGTATAAAGTGGTGAGGATGAGGGTGGTCTTTGTTTGAATCCCAGCTCTGTGACCTTGGGTAAGTCACTTTCCTGATTTGTGACTCAGTTACCCCATCTGTACAACAGAGGCCATGAGATCAGCAATTTCCAAACCTCAGCTCAGAGCGGGATGTGGAGCAGGTCCTCAGGAAGTGATTCTTGCTGGGGCTGCTGTTATGACAATTTTGAGATCATTCTTCAGTGCTGCCACTTTGGCATCCACCACTGCTGGACCCTCAGAAACATGAACCTCCTCTCGGGGCTCGTCCCCAGACCTGCAGCAGCATACAAATGCTGTGGTTATTTCTGATTTATCCTGGGCCCCAGAAGAAATACATTTTCTTCAATTATTAATCATTGAGGTGTGAGAGATACACAGAAATGAAATTAGCTCTCTGACCTTTGGGGAGAGGATGCGAGCAGGAGCCCTGCTCAACACAGGTCAGATGCGGGGCTGAGACTCAGGGTGGTCGAGGGGACTCGAAAGGGGGGTCTGGTGGAAGGAGAGGGAGGGAGGGAGGCCACTGGTTTCACTTGTCTTTCCTCTCCCCTTCTGGGAACTGGTTTAGGTGGTAATTCTGGGTGTGGTTAGGGGCTGGCCTGAAAGGAGGGAGTTGAGTGAGGTAGAATTCCCCAGCTGGGCCTCAGTTTCTCTAGTGGTTAGAGGAGGTTCCAGCCCTCCCAGCCTGGGCTCCAAATGTCTCCTTCTACCTTTAACAAAACTCTCAGCAGACTCCCTCCTATGGACTCAACCCAGTGGAGAACTGTGTCAAGCCACAGAGAGTCTCCCAATCTGGGCTAGGAGGAGGAGCTAGACACAGCCCCAAGGGTGGGCCCTGGGGAAGGGCCTTGGAGGGTGAGGAAGTTCTTAGCAGGTGTAGGGGTCAGGGAAAGAACTCCAGGTGAGAGAAGCTTCTCAGCCCCAGGCTGGGTGGGATGAAAGCAAGTGTGATCCACCAGGAGCCTAAAGCAAGACCTGGCTGTTCGGGAAGCCTGTGGCTAGACTTGCACTAAGACAAGTATGGGGTGGGTAGAGCATCTGACCCTGAGGAGCTATGGGAGGACTTAGAGTGGGGGAGGGCTGAGTGCAGATCTGGACTTGGAAGTTGCCTGTTAGAGCCAGTCCGGGGACAGCAAGAGAGAGGGAGAAGCATAGGAAGTGGTGGCCAGTGGGTCATGCAGGGTGAGGAAGAGGAAGCAAGGCCAACACTGAGGCCCAGCAGGACACAGGCACAGCTCTGGGGAATAATGCTAATTGGCTCATGTCATGCCTTTGCTCTGTATCTGTCCATGGCTCCCTATTACCCCCAGGATTAGAAACCAAATGTGGCCCTTTGCACTTTCCCTTCCCCTCTATGCCCCCATGCTATGTCTAGCCTTCAAGTCTTTGCATATGCTGTTACCTCTGCCCTAGATGAGAAAGAAGGAGTAAGCACCAAAAATGGGGGAGGAAATGCACAAGGGGGACCATCAGGAAGCCAAGGACTCCAGGCAGGGCACACAGCACCATACCCATTTTACCAATCAGGCAACTGAAACACGGAGAGGTAAAGAAACGCCCTCAAGGTCACACAGCAGGGAAGAGGAGCAGCAGCTTTTCTGTCTTAATTCCAAGTCGGCCAAAACCCTTGAGGAAGGATTTTGGAGTCCAGAGGCCAAGCAGCATACCGGAAGAGGGGAGGAGGATGTTCTGAGCAGCAGCGATGGGGGCCAGTCCTCTCTCCCCCCAGGGCTGGCGCTCCTCGGGGCCCCTGGGGCTGCGGCCTAGGAGGGTGGAGGGCAGGTGCAGGGGCCGCCTCTCCTCCCAGCCCCTCCAGGGCCGCAGGCACTGATCAGCAGAGAGCGATCGATCGATGGCGTATTGAGCACTTTTCAAGCTTCAGTGATTTTTGTGGATTCAGTGTAAACCGCAGCCTGCACCCCCCCACTCCCATCGACCTCGGGTGGAGGCGCCTCCTCCCCGCCATAGCGGCACTGACAGCTCCTGCTGTGGGCTCTTCGTCTGGGCACTCCTTCCCCTCCTGGAACCGGCCAAGAGAAGGCAGGGTGCCCAGGAAGACCTGTGCGGGAAGGGGAGGTAGAAAGTGGCAAGCTTGGGTGTTAGAGGGTCCCTCAGGAAGGAGGCCAGACCAGGAGACAGGAAGGCTGGGTCGCTGAGCTTCCCACCCATCCAAGAATCCCTTCATGGTGGGAATTCTGCTCCTCCCACCCCCTTCCTGAGGCCTCTGCCAGATCCCAGCTCCAAGCGCAGCAGAGGCCTCCCTTGTTTGCTGCCTCCTTTGTGTCTTTCTTTTGATTTCCTCACAAAGGTACAGTGAATACTTGGAAAGGGAGTTCCAGAAAGCTTAAACGCTGGGCATGCAACCTGTACAAAGTAATCCCACTGAAGCTCTTTGTTCATCACCTGTGTGCCCACTGCTCCAGCATGCACTTCTGGGCCCATTCATGTGTCTACTCATCCAACCTACACATGTATTCATGCCCAACCCATTCATCCACCTGCTTTTCCTCCAAGACACTGGTATATTTATTCACCCATCCACCCACTCACACAGTTAACAAGACAGACATTTACCAGCATACATTACTCGCTCATCTGATGACTCAACTATCCATCCATCCATCTACTCATCCATCTTATCAATCCTTCAAGCCATCCACCCACCCATCCATCCATCCATCCATCCATTTATCTATCTATCCTTTTAGACATCTCTCCACCCCATTCATCTACCCATTTTTCTTTTTTTTTTTTTTTTCTGTGCAGTTTTTGCCCGGGGCCAGGCTTGAACCCGCCGCCTGGTATATGGGGCCGGCACCCTCCTCCTTGAGTCACAGGCGCTGCCCCCATTTTTCTATTCTTTCGCCCACAAGTACACACCCATTCACTCCTCTGCCTATCTACTCACCCTCCTAGCCAGGTACCCATGCACCCACCCATTCACCAAACTATTCACCCATCCACTCCTGCATTCACCAACTCATTCACCCACTCATTCATCCATTTACTTATTCACTAGCCATTCACTTATTCATTCTTCTACCTATCCACCTTCCCCACACTCATATACCCACCCATTTATTCATTCATCAATCCTTTCACCCACCTGCCTATCCACTTACCCACACATTTACCCATCCACCCTCGCACCTATCTGTCAATCAGTTCACTCATCCACTCATCTTCTACCCATTGGCATTTTCTGTGGTCACTCCTGGGTCATCTTGATGCCATGCTCTGAGGACAGAGACAAATCTGATCTGGCCTCTGACCCAGTGATTTCCCAGATCCAAGAATATGTATATATATTTGAGAGAGGTTCATCCCAGACAAGGGCTGACATGAGGTATTGGCTCATTTGAGCAAGGTGTCATTTTACAGAGGAGTAAACTGAAGCCCACATAGCTGGGGGGGTGGGGGGTGGGCCCGGGGGCGAAGCCAGGACTGCCTGGCACCGTGGCCAGCCGCCACATCATGGTGGCCTGAGCAAGACCTCTGGGGGGCAACCCCTAAGAGTCTAACTCTGAAGCCCTTTACTGTCCTACCCTGGGCTGCCCTCTCCTGCCTGTCTCTGTCCCTGTTGAGGCTTATGTTCTAGTGGGAGAGACAGGACAAGCCAGTGCCAAAGTAGAAACACAGACTCCAGTGCAGCCAGACAGATTCCAAACCCAGACAGCACCCCCACTCGGGCTGGACTTGTAGGTGGGGGAAGAACACATCCTCCCTCCCCTGCCCCACTGACCACAGGGATGCTGCTCCGTGGGTACTGCGGGCCCCAAACCCAGGCAGGCGGGAAGAAGGAGAAGCCGCCATGTCACAGCGCAAGAAGGAGACAGAGGCTCTGAGATCCCCCTTCATAATTAATAAATGAAGAATATGGTTGTTAATCGATGGAACTGTGAAGAGAATATTGATTCCAACCTCATGCTATTTTTTTTTTTTTTTTTTTTTTTTTTTTTTTTTGGGCCGCTTAGATTTTTACACCAAATTTAGAACAAGGCTTCCCTGGGGAACGATTAAAACCAAAATAAATTTAAAAAAAAAA
>CAUYRH010161795.1:0-14974 GCA_963574655.1 Perodicticus potto
CTGGGCCCGCCAAACAACAATGACAGCTGCAACCAAAAAATGGCCGGGCGTTGTGGTGGGCACCTATGGTCCCAGCTACTTGGGAGGCGGAGGCAAGAGACTTGCTTGAGCCCAGGAATTGGAGGTTGCTGTGAGCTGTGACGCCATGGCACTCTACCCAGGTGACAGCTTGAGGCTCTGTCTCAAAAAAAAAAAAAGAAATATAAAGAGGACATAAAATCAACATAACATGGTTGATGACTGGTGAAGCTTTCAGGCAGGTAAAAAGGTAAAGAGTGGCAACGTTAACAAAAAAAGAAAAAGAGGAGGAAGGACAGGTTTGAGGAAAAGTAGTGAATTCAATTGTGCAATGTTGAATTTGAGGTACCTGTGGGACATCCAGATGGCCTTTGATATTATTTGCCTTTAAAAACCAAGTTATAGTTCTTTCTTACAGGGAAGACTATGGTCATTAAAAATATCAAAGATACCAGACCAATAAGTAAGTCAGGCTAATTCACATGTTCAAAAAGTTGAGAACTCTTCAAAAAGTTTAGACCAAACTGGTTTCTTACCTTGTAGGAACAATAAGAATTAGACTTTTTCAACAGAACTTTCCCCTTGATAACCACAATACTTTAGCATGCAACCATAGGAATTTATCAGCTTCTATATTATCACATACTACGGAGAACAGTCTTGCATTTCACATACTGCCTTAATGTAATTAAATTTTTAAAAAACTTTCGATTGCTCTTTAGCTCAGTTGACTCTTTTTTGAAGTTAGACATTTGTTTGTTTGTTTGTTTGTTTGTTTATTTTGGAGACAGAGTCTTACTCTGTGCCCTGGGTACAGTGCCAATGGCCTCATGGCTCATAGCAACCTCAAACTCTTGGGCTCATAAGAGATTCCTTTGCTTAGCCTCCTGAGTAGCTGGAACTACAGATGCCCGCCACAATGCCCAGCTAGGTTTTCTATTTTTAGTAGAGTAGGAGTCTTGCTTTTGCTCAAGCTGATCTCAAACTCCTGAGCTCAGGCAACCCACCCGCCTCTGCCTTCCAGATTGTTAGGATTACGGGCGTTAGCCACTGTGCCCAGCCTGAATTATAGTGTGTCAATTTACATATTAGCACAAGCTCCTTAATCTTGATAACTACTCCAGAATATATTCCTGTCATTGCAGCTGTGGTCTCAGAACAGGTTCCTGCACAAAACTTTAACTTCAAATCTCATTTGTTGACAAAATATGCCTTCCTAGTTTTATATATTATAAAGCTCCTTGTGTTTCCTGGCAATAAAGCCAACAAAATACTTCTTTATTCGTATTTTCGTCATGTTTTGTACCTGGGAATGAAAGTCTCCCATCATAATTTTGTTACAAAATTGGCTATTTTCCATGTATTGTTTTCCTTCTGAACTTTAACAGTGTTTTTCCTGTCTCAAAAACTAACACTTGGAATTTTAATATGACTTGCACTAGATTTATAGATTTCTAATAAATCTATAGTAAATAATAACTTGTAAAAGACGTCTACTTGAAAAGGTCAAGCACCTATGAAGGTAGCTACAGGATAACTTTTTAATGACACATTTGCCTAATACACACTGGAATTGGCTTATAACACAGAAGGCCTGCTTTTCGGGGCGTGGAGCCACGGTAGGGAGTGCCAGTCTATGCCGGGAGCCGTGCTGTCCGCAGGCCCGCTGCAGTCCATGCAGGTCTTAGGACGCAAGAAAATCACCACAGCTGTGGTGTGGTGCAAATGTGGCAATGGCCTCCTCAAGGTGAACAGCAGCCCCTGGAGATCATTGAGCCGCACGGCCACACAGGTTACTGGAACCTACTCTGCTTCTGGGCAAGGAGCAGTTTGCTAGTGTGGACATCTCTGTCCGTGTGAAGGATGGTGGTCACATGGCCCAAATTTCTGCTGTCCGTCAGTCCATCTCCAAAGTCCTAACACCAGAAATACGTGGATGAGCCTTCTAAGAAGGAGATCAAAGACATCCTCATCCAGTACGACTGGACCCTGTGTGGCTGACCCCTGTCACTGTGAAATCCAAAAGATTCGGAGCCCCTGGTGCCCGAGCTCTCTATCAGAAATCTTACCAATAAGTCTATCATGAGGGTCAGGGTTCACCTGAACAATAACAACAGTAGTAGGATTTTAACGTTAAAAAAAATTCGAAAGGACTTCATGGAATGTTAGTAGCAAAGCATTTTCACTGCAACTTGATAAATGCAGATATTCTAACATGGAAATTCCTTTAATATATATGAGATTTGAATTTAATATTAAAACATAACCTTGAATAGGTCGATCATAATTCATACCCATGAATAGGTGGATCAGGGAAAACAGAATAGAGATTCTGAAAATCGATCTTAGGATTCACTTGGGAATTTAGCATATGGCATTTCAGATCAATAGAAAAAGCCGTTTATATAGTAAGTGTCTTGAGACAGCTGGCTAAGATTTGCAATAAAATAAATTTAGATTCATTCTTCCCACTTTACACTAAAATAAATTCCAGATGGATAAAAGATTTCAATGCAAAAACATAACTAAACCAATCAAAAGCCATAAAAATAATTCAAAGAGATTATAGGAAACTGATACCAAAAATCATTAACGAAGTAGATGATATTGATAATATTTACACAATGCCAGCACGGACACTTTATAAATTTGATAGAATGTCTTGAATTTTACTGTCCATCAACAGATCTACACAAAAGAAGTTCATTGATCTGAAATCCATTTTTTCCATCAATAGATAATTTAAATTTTATTGTAACTTCAGAAAAAATTGTTGGAACTGGCTCCCAACTAAGGAAGTGAAGATGAATTTTGAAAATATAGCATTATTTTTTTCGTTTTAGTTAAAAGTTAAGAGTGATTATCCTAAGTCATTCTTAAATCTCATTCATTCCTGCAGCTTTACATACAAGTACCACCTACAGGACAATGGTTCCCAAACACACTTAGTGATACTCTTCAGCCACACACATTGTGTGTGCCCTGTTTGACCCCGGAGAAGCTCACTATGCAACCTGCACACGGTAGATCTGAGTTTCCTCTGAACTCTAGATTCACACTTGCCTACTTGATATTTCCAATTTTTTTTTTTTGTTTGTTTGTTTTAGCAGACCCGGGCTGGGTTTGAACCTACCAACCCTGGTGCATGTGGCTGGCGCCCTACCCATTGGGCCACGGGCGCCACTGATATTTCCATTTGTATGTCCTAGATCTACCAGGATTCAAACAAAACTCTAGTTTCACAGCCACTCTCAACTGGTTCACCCCATTCTTGTTCATTTTGGTAAATTACAACACCATCTGCCTAGTTTCCAAAATAAAAACTCAGCAAGATTTACTTTACCTCTAAACACATCCCAACATATCCAACTCCTACTACCTTCATCCAAGTCCCCATGACCTCTCATTCCCTACCAGCATTACTTAACTAGATGCTGTGCTTTTAGTCTGTCCCCTCACAGTTTGTTCTCCACATAGTAGCCAGAATAACCTTTCAAAGCCATGTATCATATCAACTTACCCTGTAGCCCTCTAATGGCTTCCCATTGCATTTATGATAAAAGCCTAAGTTCTCACTCTGGCTGTACTACAAGGAAGCCCAACTTTTCCTGGCTTTTGCCTCCCTTCCCAACTTCATAACACATCATTTTTCTCCCTGCTCATCCTTTATCAATCCACGGGCCTTCTTTCTGGTCCTCATTTCTGTCTTACGAACTTCGCAGTCATTGTATCCTAAGACTATTTTTTTTTTTGGAAACAGAGTTTCACTTTTTTGCCTTCAGTAGAGTGCCATGGTGTCATAACTCACAGCAACCTCAAACTCCTGGGCTCAAGCAATCCTCTTGCCTCAGCCTCCCAAGAAGCTGGGACTACAGGCACCCACCACAATACCCAGCTAGTTTTTCTATTTTTAGTAGAGATGGAGTCTCACTCTTACTCAGGCTGGTCTTGATCTTCTGAGCTCAAGGGATCCACCTGCTGCGGCCTCCCAGAGTGCTAGGATTACAGGTGTGAGCCACCATGCCTGGCCAAGACCTTAATCACTCTACAACTCTGTGAGCCCCCAATCCTTGGGCAAAAGACCTGTACTGGTCCTCGGCCTATTAGGAACCAGACTGCACAGCAGAGGTGATTGGAAGGTGAGCAAGCAAAGCTTCATCTGTGTTCACAGCCATTCCCCATCACCTGCATCACCACCTGCGTCCTGTCAGATAAGCAGTAGCATTAGACTCTCATGGGAGTGGGAACGCGACTGTAAACTGTACATTGAGGGATCTAGGCTGTGTGCTCCTTCTGAGAATCTAATGCCTGACTATCTGAGGTGGACATGTAACACACTTGAATTACATCTCTTTTTTTTTTTTTTTGCAGTTTCTGACCGGGGCTGGGTTTGAACCCACCACCTCTGGCATAAGGGGCTGGCGCCCTACTCCTTTGAGCCACAGGCGCTGCCCCTTGAATTACATCTTTTTCTGTTGAAAACCATGAAACTGGTTGCTGGTGCCTAAAAGGTTGGAGACTACTGCTATAGCTGATTCCTTCCTATAATTTGGGTCTCAGTTTAAATACTTTATCAGACAGGCCCTCAGTAACCACCCAAAGTCACTACCAGTTTAATGGTGTTTAATTCTGTGCATGGCAATTATTAATACTTAGTATTTTCTTTTTTCTTTTTTGGAGACAGAATCTCACTCTGTGGCCCTAAGCTAGAGTATCACGGCATCTTCCTAACTCACAGCAACCTCAAATTTGTTCTCAGCCTGGTCTCCAACTCCTGAGCTCAAGGGATCCTCCTACCTTGGCCCCCACAGAGTGCTAGGATTACAGACATGAGCTACCACCTTTGGTATTTTTTTTCTGATTTGTTAGTTTCTCGAAACTTGTATGTAAATGAGAGCAGGAAGTTTATTTGCTCTTTTACCACTGTCCCCTGAGGGCCAGAATAGTGTCTACCACCTAAAAGTAAGCATTCCATAAATATCTGTGGAGGCAGTAAAGAAATAAGAACAAGATCCAGAGTTTGAACATGGAAATGCATTATGTTGCACTTCTGTGAAAAGTAGGGGGTTGCTGAACTCAAGTTAAGGAGCTCTGATGCTACATCACTTACTTGGACTATTTTTACAAATTTTTAATTTATCCATGACAATGACAAAAATTTTCCAAATCTCTAAGGCTATTCCACATCTCCATACCTTTCCCTCTAACTAGATTAACTTTCTTTCCTTCCTATCTAAACTCTATGCCTAGATCAGAAGATTTGGCTGGACGGCACCTGTGGCTCCAAGGCGTGGGGTGCCAACCCCATATGCTGGAGGTGGTAGGTTCAAACCCAGCCCTAGCCAAAAACTGCAAATAAAGAAAGAAAAAAAAAAAAAGAAAAAAAGGTTTGGCTCAAATGATACCTCATCAGAGAAGACTTCCAATCATTCACTTGTTTTTACTTTGGATTAATTTTGATCTGTTAACGCCCACACATAATATCTCTCATTGCACATGTCAGAATATATGGTTACCATTATTCCTGTTCTCTGTAAGACTGCTAGCTGATTAAAAATAAGATCAGGTTGAGCTCCACATAACAAGTACTTAGTAAATATTTGATAAATAACATATACTATACATATGTACTTGTGTATATAATATTTATGTTCAATCTTGTATTTATTGGTTTAGAGTATGTTAAAGACAAAGACAACTTACCACTTAAACTTCAAAATGTTCAAAAACTCACATTCTATCATGCAGGCTCCTTAGCTCGCTAAAATATTTCTAGTGATTATCACTCAAATTTTTTTTTCATAAATGTGCTAATTTTTCATGATTTGGCCTTTTCTAAATATTTTGTAAGCTATATTTATTAATTGGGAACACAGCATTATCCAATACCTACAGTATTATTCTTATTTTACTCATTTAAGTTGACTAAGCTATGGTATTAAGAGCCCTCTAGTGGCAAAATTCTTAATACACCCATGAAAAAATATAATTTGTACCATTTTGTACAATGTTAAGAGATTTAATTTTGGGTTTTTTTTTTTTTTTTTGTAGAGACAGAGTCTCACTTTATTACCTTCGGTAGAGTGCCGTGGCATCACACAGCTCACAGCAAGCTCCAACTCTTGAGCTTAGGCGATTCTTTTGCTTCAGCCTCCTGAGTAGCTGGGACTACAGGCGCCTGCCACAACACCCGGGTATTTTTCTGTTTTGCAATTAGGCCGAGGCCAGGTTTGAACCCGTCACCTTCAGTATATGGGAATGGCACCCTACTCGATGAGCCACAGGTGCTGCCCAAGAGATTTAATTTTTAAATTAACAAAGTACTAAATACTTACTATTTTGTGATTATCTCAGATATCAATCATAATGCATATATTGTGGATCATAAATTGTTGCATTATTGTACCATATTTGCCTTGCATCAGTCTCTAAAGTCATTATAAAGAAATATGTAATATTTATAATAAAATATGCCAACCTAAAATGATGACTGGGCACAGTGTCTCATTCCTATAATCCTAACATTCTGGGAGGCCAAGACAGGAGGATCGCTTGAGCTCAGGAGTTTGAGACAAGTCTGGTCCAAGGCTGAGACTCCATCTGTACAAAAAACGAAAAATTAGCTGGGCATGGTGGCACTGGGCTTTGGTCCCAGCTACTTGGGCAGCTGAGGCAGGAGGATCATTTGAGCCCAGGACGTTGAGGTTGCAGTGAGCTATCATGACCCCACAGCACTCTACCTGGGGCAACAAAGTGAGAGTCTGTCTCAAGATAAATAAGTAAATAAAAGATAAATAACCCAGCCTGGGCCAGCTAAACAACAATGACAACTGCAACAACAACAACAAAAATAGATGGGTGTTGTAGGGGGCGCCTGTACTCTCAGCTACTTGGGAGGCTGAGGCAAGAAAATCGCTTCAGCCCAAGCGCTTGAGGTTGCTGTGAGCTGTGACGCCATAGCGCTCTACTAAGGGTGACATAGTGAGACTCTGTCTCAAAAAAATAAATAAATAAATAAATAAATAATAAATAAATAAATAAATAAATTGATGATATAAGCAGCTTATCCCAAAACAAACACCAAAGTTGTAATAAGAGAAAATATTTTTCTTCTAACATTGAAACATGTTTGCCTACAGTAGTCCCTAATTTACACACATGTACACACAAGTTGAATTTCATGAAATTGTATGCCAGTTTTTAAAATTCAGAATACCTCTTGTTACACACACACACTAATTAGGAATGTTATGAATGACATTTAGGGTTATGATAGTTCCCATGTGGCTGGGATTATAAAGGAATGCAAACTTCACCACTGCCTATAAATACTGCTTCAACTTCACTCTGAGTTCACACTGGAATGGGAGGGGCACACCCTTCCCAAGCTGTTGCACTGATGGAAAGAAAGTCTTTCTATGGCCCTGCCCTATGCCAGACCACAAGGGCGTAAACGGGGGTTGGGGGTATGTGCAGACCTGCTGAGGAGATTACAGATTCCCTGAAGGTATCAGAAATTATCTCCTACACATCTGTTGTAATGAAAACGAGCTTAAGTGTTTTTAAAATACTGTAATTTTGACTGCAGTAATGGCTAAAATCCCTGAGACAGGTGGCTGCTCTTATGCAGGGGGCTCACAACAAACCAGATGTACATCAGGGCCCACTTTTCATCACTCAATCATCCATTCATTCACTTACTCCTTCATTCATTCAAAAACATTCATCGAGCCCTTATCCTGTACCAGGCCCTGTGCTATGAACTGTGAATAGGAAGTCAAGAAATTCTTGTCCTCAAGATCATAATTTAGTGTTTAAGATGAGAATGCTAATAATTAAACAGGATGATAAAAGCATGGTGGAGGGACATCTAACTTAATCTGAGGAGACAGGGAGAACTCTGTGGAGGTAAAATTTAAGGTAAGTCTTAGAACAGTGGTTCTCAACCTTCCTAATGCTGCGAACCTTTAATACAGTCCAAAGGGGTTGTGACCCACAGGTTGAGAATCGCTGTCTTAGAAGATAAGTCAAAGTTAGGGAAAGCAAATGAGGATGATAAGAAGAAGGAATTTCACAGAAAAGGAAGTGTAGCAGCAGAGAGGTTTATCGTGAACTCTTCCCCCTTTCAGACCAAAACTGGAAATACATTGTTTCATTTCCTATGAGAAAAGTAATGTGTTCAGTGCTTTTTTTACTGAAAATTCAAATAATACAGGAGTGCACAGAGAGTAAAAATCGCTGGTAATGGGTGGAGCCTGTGGCTGAGTGAGTAGGGCGCTGGCCCCATATACCAAGGGTGGCGGGTTCAAACCCGGCCGTGGCCGAACTGCAAAAAAAAAAAAAAAAGAAAAAAGAAAAGAAAAGAAAAATCACTGGTAATATACTACCATCTTATCTTTCCTGTACCCGCTCCCCCACTGCCAAAGACAGTCATTCTTTTGTCAACAGGATTCCAGATGTTCTCTACGCATCGAGAAGAACAGATCCAGATAGTTTTTAACTTAAAAAAAAATAGCTTAAAAATACATCCTAGGCATCTTGCCATATAAAAGTATATAACATCTACTACTTCATCATTTTAAATTGTAACTAGTATTTGTTAGGGTATTTTATAATTCATCTGTGGATTTTGCTATGGACATTTGGACACATTTTTATTTATTCTATTATTCCCTAATGATAAATTACTTAAAAGTAAAATCACTAATCATAGGCACATTTACACAGTGCCAAACATGGACTGTACACACTTACACTTGTAGCAGTAGTGTGTGAAAATGTTAGTCTCCCTCCATACTCAATCTAATAATATACTTTTTTCCAATTTGATTATTTGGTTGAGTTTATTTTCATATTTCATTGGCTAATTGTATGTCTTTTTCAAAGGCCTGCTTAGATCCTTTGCTTAGCTCTATATTAGGAAATTGTCTTACTGATTTATACAAATTGTCTATATTAGGATCTTAATTGTCACATAGGTTGAGGTAATTTTCTCAGTCTGTTGTCTTTCAACTCTGTCTGTAATGAGGTCTATTAAGCCTATACAAATGTTTGAATCCAATTAATCTCTTCATTCATGGTTTTGGCTTTGATGTACTGATAAGAAAGGCCTTCTTAGTAAAGATAACTTTCTTGTACTCTCTTTCAAATACTGTTACATTTATGAATTTTGATTAGTTTGTTTTTATATTAAACATTTGATCCATCTGATATTTATTTTTAGTCTATAGAATGAAATAGGAATCAAAGTTTATTTTGTTTTAAATCTCTGCCAGCTGTCCCAGCATCACTTATAACAGTGGTTCTCAACCTTCCTAATGCCACGGCCCAGGTTGAGAACCGCTGACTTATAACATTGTCAAACTCATCCTTTCCACTCTCAAATCTGGAACTTCTCTCATACAGACATTGAACTTCCTATTTTATCCTTCATTTCTCAATTATCTTCTCCACCCTGAAATTCCATCCAGTAATCTTTGCCTTCCTCTTTTGAGCTGCAGATCATCTTTATGAATCCAGTGATTTTTGCTCCCAGCAATCTCCTCACACTTACAAAAGGCGGTTTATGCTGTGCAGAATCTGTGGCGAGTGTAGGCCCCGCTGACAGTTGTTTAAATCTGCTCTCTCTCTCTTTTTCTACCCAGCTTAGTGTGACAAGTGGTTTTGAGTTGGGGGATTCGTGGCTTTAACAGTCACTCACTGCCCTCTCCCCGCCCTCCTTGGGCACAGGAGGTGGCTTTCCCCTCCTGCCTTGGTGCGCTTCACCACTACTGTGAGAACTCTGCTTCTGTGGGACTCAAACACACTTCAGCGTTATTCATACCAGCTTTTTGAGAATGCTGTGGGGGTTTTGGCGGAATGACAGAGCACATATACACAAGCATAAGCATCTCTGCATGTGCCTGTTTGGTGGTGGTAAGAGGATTTCTTCTTGGAAATGGGGCTGTGGGGTATTAATTGAGTCAATTTTATTCTCATCTTCTAGGTAGTCACACTTCTCTTTTTAAATCTCCATACCATGAAGTTCCTCCAGCCAGGTTCCTCTATGTACCATTCACACAGTTGTTGGTCAAGACTCCCAGGCTCTAGAGTTTATAAATTTACCCTCATAAAGTAAAATGATTTCTGTCATATCACTGATTGCCTGCAAGTCTTTACTCTGGGTTTCCCAGCTTATCTGAAGACAGCCTCAGTGTTCCTCACATTGTGCATTTTACCATCACAGGATGCTTTTTTTGGAGTACATGTGGGACATTTTCAACATTAGTCTTGCATATCTTTCGTCATTATTACACGCTGAAACTGTTTGATGTAACATTAAATAATAAAAACTGGATGGAGTTCAATTCGTTGATAAGGGCCATTCAAACCAAGAAAAGTTTATTTAGTACTTTCAAGCCCACTGGCTGAGAGCAAAAGAAAGTTTGAGAGTTTGTCAACTAGACAAACTCTGAGAGTTTGTCTACTAGATGACTAATCTCAAGAACATATAAATGTACTGTTCAGCATGGTAGTCAATTCATATGCTTATATTTATAATGTAAAATGTCAAAACTAACAGAACTATAATAAATTGTTACTGTATGAGGCTACTTTAACTGAAATGTATATGCATAAGAAAGAATTGCTTTAGCCATGTAAATTCACGTAATGGTTCAAACGACATGGCTTCTAATTATTTCATATTTTTTTAATTATTAATGTGAAATTCTTATGTGGAATATTAATGGGTCTACACAATTATGATCAAAGAACTTGGCAGAGGGGGGAAAATTATCCAACATTTTGATCAGATTAAGACCAAATATTTTGAGATACTCTTTTTCATATTCATAATAATTTCGATAACTTTTTATTTGGTCTTTGGTTTCATGAATTTATTTTATTTTATTTTATTTACTTATTTTGAGACAGAGTCTCACTCTGGAACCCTGGGTAGAGTGCTGTGGTGTCATAGCTCATAGGAACCTGAAGCTCCTGGGCTCAAGCGATCCTCTTGCCTCAGTTTTTCTTTTTTAGTAGAGACGGGGTCTTGTTATTGCTCAGGCTGGTTTCAAACTCCTGAGCTCAGGCAATCCACCTGCCTCGCCTCCCAGAGTTCTAGGATTACATGTGAGAGCCACTGCACCCAGCCTTGTTTTCATGAATTTAAAATCACAAATCCTGACAAATTTTAAGTTAGTGGGATTTCATTTTTTTTTTTTTTACTACATATTAAAATAATGTCAAGTTGTTAAGTCCAGGGCCTATTTACTCATTCTTTTTTTTTCCCCTAGAAATCAGTTTGTCATACTACTTATATCTTATTAGCTAAAATGAGTCACATAGGCCGTGCTTAACACCAAGGAGGAGTGGAGTACAATCTTTCCATTTGTCCAGGAAGGGGAAGAAAACTGGGGACATAGCTGAACTCTAGCAAAGCTATACTGCTGAGAGTTAAAATGGTATTTTTATTTTAGAAACTATCTTGTTGCCCAAAGAAAATTTTAACAAAAAAATGATGAATTTTTAAAGAAGAATATGTCACCAGTTTCTTATCTCGCTGAAATATCAAGTATGCACACATATTTGGGTTCTTCTCTCCTTATGCCTTTTTAAGTTTTACATGGTTGTAATCAGACTCTCAATAACATTCTTTGTATTTATTGTTTTCCTCTGTATATTCTCTATTGCCATAGAGTCTATAATATTTTGACATTGGTATAACGCTTAAGGTGAAAGTTTTAAATCATATATTTCTTAAAAAATTTAATAATTCTTACTCTGATTTTAAATTTGTGTTCTAAAATATATCAATATTTATATATTTCTTGTCTTAAGCACTTGCAGGTAAACCTGATATTTCTGGACCCTTTTAACATGTAAATGAGCTATGGCTAAACAAATAAGCTGCTTAGCTCTGAAAAAATATTACTAAATTCTCAAGAGACTATTTTTCTAACACGGTAAGTAAAGTAGCTTGAAATTCTTGGCACCAGAAAAAAGAGCAGAAACCAGCTAATGGAAGATGATTATTAAGTAGCTCAAATAATATGTCATATCTAAAGATGTCAAGTTTTCAGAAAGGAGTACGATATTTTAAGAAAATCCATTTTTATAAGCTTTCTTACAAAACCAAAACCCAAGGAAGTAACAAAATGTCAGATAATCCTTTGGTTTATGAAAGTATTTACTGCAAGTTTCCACTTAATGGCAAGTTCCCTTGTGTAAGTTTGAAGTACGTAATAAATATATAAAAATTAAATGGCTCAGAGCTTCCCAGGAAGGCATCCCATATAAAAATTACCAATTCCTGTGCTAAACTTTAGGATGTTGAAGCATTCGGATCATCTATGGAGTGACTATCAGTGAAAGGCAGAAAAAGGTACACATTAAAAACTGAGGCACTGGCGAGGAGGGGCTTATTGGCTTTCATACGTGTTGCCTGAAGAAAAAAATCGAATATTTAAATGTGTCCTACCATTTGTACTTCAATATCACTTTGTTGCTCAACTTTTATTTCTTCCTCATGAATTAACTTAGACCCACTTTCTTCTGGCTTAGACTCTTTCTGGTCGTCTGTGCTGATTGCTGGTTCTACATTCTCAACTTCCTCTTTGAAAAACTCAGTTTCTGGAAAGGTAGGCTCTTCTTCTGTTGGTTTTGGAATATGATGCAAAGGAGAAACGTGATCATAGTGAGTATGCAGGACTCGTAGAGCAATGTCACTTGCCGCTAATATCCTTGGGATTTCAAATCCAATTTGTGTTTCAGAAAATCTGACACTTCTGTACCTGTTAATAATTAATTTTACAAAGAAGATGAGACCTTAGGAAAGTCTAGGTCTGTTTCAAATTTATACCTAAGCTCCAGTTTTGGTCCCAACCATATGTGCTTTCTTTACAGCATGTGGGCCTGGCTGCTGAGGCTAAGGGTGTCAAAACACTCCACACTTCTCCTCTTCAGTCTCCTTCTAACCATCTCCTTAATGTTGATGGACTCTTTGCTCCACACACATATTCCTCTACACACATATTCTATTATTATTTCTGTGGCCTCAATTCCTATTTATATTATTAGTTTTTTTTTTTTAACATGAGTTTTATTTCCTGGGCAGCAGAAGAGGAATCCCTGAATGGACTTGCAGACGTCCAAAAGTACCCTTCCATATGTATGAGCATATGTAATTTTTTGATGTTGAGAATAATCTACGACTCCCCTAAATTAAGAACCTTGATCTAAATGCTGATGACTCCCTGAAATATACTGTACCTCAATGCCTTCAACCAGCTGCACTTTGGTATCTCACTTTACACTTAACAAGTCCAGTACCAAACTCATCCTTACAACCCCTACCACCATCACCATCAACATAAAACAAAAATTGTTCTGCCTTCACTATTCCTTATCTTAGTAACTAAGATACCACCCTAACTCACTTCTCAAACCGGAGGAGTGAGGACAGAACTATTCATTTTATCTTTACTTTTTGAAAGCTATACTGATTAAGTTTCTTCACTCTTCTGAACATGACATATTTTACAATGAAAATTGTCTCTGATTAGATAAAACCAAGACTATTTTGTAGTAAACGTAACTGAAAAAAATATTTTGTTCCTTCCTTTCACAAAATTGTAAAAAGTCCGATTTTATTCAATGTCATATGACTAGTCTTTTCAGAGGTGGACCAGAACTTAGGCCTTCTAATTTTTATTCTGATAATTTCCCCCTAAAACTCACTACAATACTAAAGCACTTAATTTGAAATGTTTAAGATTAAACAGCAACCAAGTGATTATGAAATTTTTATCATCACTATCATTCCTCAGAAAGATGCTTCTTTGTTGAAAACAACTGGGAAAACCTCACTTAAATATCTAAAAAAATAACAAAATCTATTATTTTTAACAGTTCACAAAGATAAATATATTTTTTAAAAGTTCTGGAGTGCTGCATCAAAAGTACCTACCAGTTCTACTGGTGAGGGGAAGTGAGATTGAATGAGTGAAGAGAAGGAAAAGACCTTAGAGTTACTGTATTTATTTTTGCCTTTCTTTTTCTTTACAAAAAGGGTCTTGCTCTGTTGCTCCGGCCATCTCAAACTCCTGGGTGCAAGTGATCCTCTTTCCTTGGCCTAACAAAGTATCGGGATTATAGGTGTCAGGCACCATGCCTGGCATGCACATATGTTTGTACTGAACACAATAGTACAACTTTTTACATGCACTAATGTTTACTCTTCTGTTCTATTAAGTAATACAATCCTCGTTTTACTGATGATATACAGACGCTCACCAAGGCTAATTACCTTGCCTAAGGCAAATGGTAAGTCTGTGATTCAACCCCAAGTTGGCTGATTTCTAACATGGGTTTTTCCAAACATATATGCTAATGCAGCAGGCACCTGCCTGGCAATCACGATATGACTTTAGTTTCTTTCCATCTACAGAGAAAGTATCACCCATGGGGGTACCTTGGATTCTTCTTGAGGTTTGCCCATAAATACAGAGTAACATTTTCATCTCGAATGATTTTTTCCATATTTCCACTGTCCAGATCTGCCAAAGTACTAGCTTGCTGTAAGAGAAAAAGAAATCATTATAAAGGGCCAGAGGCCTCAGAATTTATACAATCTTGTTATTTCATCACTTATGTGTTAAATTCCTTTTATTAATTACCTAAAAGAGTAAGTTGGGTAAAAATAGGGTTCAATCTGGCTCAGCGCCTGTGGTTCAACGGGCTAAGGCGCTAGCCACGTACACCTGAGCTGGTGGGTTCGAATCCAGCCTGGACCTGCCAAATAACAATGACGGTTGCAACCAAAAAATGGCCGGGTGTTGTGGCGGGCACCTGTAGTCCCAGCTACTTGGGAGGCAGAGGCAAGAGACTCGCTTGAGCCCAGGAATTGGAGGTTGCTGTGAGCTGTGATGCCACAGTACTCCATCCAGGGTGACAGCTTGAGGCTCTGTCTCAAAAA
>CAUYRH010161796.1:0-13683 GCA_963574655.1 Perodicticus potto
GGGTGGGGTCTTGGGGCCTTGGTGTGTGCCACACTTTTTAGGGGCAAAACTCGATTGTAAGAGGGACTTTGCCCGGCAAATGCAACTAGTGTAACATGGTTTCTTGTACCCTCAATGAATCCCCAACAATAAAAAAAAAAATATATTGAAAATGGCAAAATAAGTTCCTACGAAAAAAAACAGACAATATTTTTGTGCAAAATACTTATGGAAAAATTTCCTCACTAATTTACAAAGATAAATCTCTACCAAGATTGATAAAGGAAAAAAATGAGTGAAAGAAAATTAGGAATAAAAATCAATTATGACTACATTACTGCAGACATTTTGAAATAATAAGCTAGCACTGTTAACAAATTTGTGCCAGTAAATTAAAGAACATATAAAATGAGTAACTAAAATATACATATCCAAAAATGATTCAAGAAGAAATAGAAAATATGTGAAGATGTTAACCAAGAGCAGAGTTTAGTTGGTAATAAAATATATTACCAAAGTCCCAGATTAAGATAGTTTTACAGGTAAGTTTTAAGAAATCTGTATGATTCATTTACGCAAGTTGTGTCACAGAAAGAGAGAGAACCACTTAGTATATTTTATGAAGAATAAGAAAAAATTATAGACTAATCTTACATCTAATTGTGGATTTCAAAATCCTAAATAAAATAATGACAACTTAAATGTAGCTCTGAATAAAAATGTAATATGATGAAAAAGGTAATACACTTATGGCAGACGTGTGAGGGTTGTTCAAAATCAGAAAATTTTAAAACAAAATTCACCACATTACTAGATTAGAACTATATGGTGGTGTTAGCAGAAGGAAAAGATGTGATAAAATTCAACACTGATTCAGGATTAAAATTTACAGCAAACCAGGAATGTAAGGTAGGCTGGGTATGGTAGCTCATTCCTAAAAACCTAGCACTTTGGGAGGGTAAGGAGGGAGGATCACTTGAGGCCAAGAATTCAAAACCAGTCTGAGAAACACAGTGAGACCCTGTCTCTACAAAAAAATAGAAAAATTAGCTGGGCACGGTGGTGCTCACCTATAGTCCCAGCTACTCAGAAGGCTGAGGCAGGAGGGTCATTTGAACCCAGGAGTTTGAGGTTGCTGTGAGCTAGGCTGACACCACAGCACTCTAGCTGGGGGCAACAGTGCAAGACTGTCTCTATAAACAAAACAAAACAAAGACAAAAGTGCCCATTATAACTACATCTATTCTAAATTGTATTAGTTGTCCTAGCCAATGAAAACAAGAATGGAAAAGTGATTAGGAGGCATAGATTGCCAAGGAAGAGACATGGTTCTGTCATTTGTAGACAACATTGATTTGCCTAGATAGAAAACTAAGGAAATCTTTAGAATTAGTTCAGCGAGATTGCCAAATACATGATCAACATAAAAAACAATAATAATAATCCAATAATTTCTTTTTTTTTTTTTTTTGAGACAGAGCCTCAAGCTGTTGCCCTGGGTAGAGAGCACTGTGGCATCACAGCTCACAGCAACCTCCAACTCCTGGGCTCAAGCGATTCTCTTGCCTCAACCTCCCAAGTAGCTGGGACTACAGGCCACAATGCCCAGCTATTTTTTGCTTGCAGTTTGGCCGGGACTGGGTTTGAACCCTCCACCTTTGGTATATGGGGCTGGCACCCTACTCACTGAGCCATAGGAGCTGCCCAATCTAATAATTTCTAAATCAAATAATTATAAAATGCAATTGTATAACATATACTATTTATAATAGCAAATTATAAGAAAAAAAGTATGAAACATGAAAAGACAAAAAGCCACTTTATTTATTTTATTATTTTGAGACAGAGTCTCACTATGTTGCCCTCGGTAGAGTGCTATGGCATCACAGCTCACAGCAACCTCCAACTCTTGGGCTTAAGCCATTCTCTTGCCTCAGCCTCCCAAGTAGCTGGTACTATAGGTACCCACCACAACACCTGGCTATTTTTTTGTTGCAGTTGTCATTGTTTAGCAGGCCCGGACCAGGTTTGAACCTGCCAGCCCAGGTGTATGTGGCTGGTGCCCTAACCACTGAGCTATGGGTACCTAGCCCAAGAAGTCACTTTAAATCTCCATTTATGATACTAAAAAATTGTATAACTCCCTTTCCCACATTTTAACAATTGTAATTTTTTGTAATGGTCATTTATAGTTTTAAGGTTACAAGTTATCTTTTTTAAACAAGTCAACTTTTATAAATTTTAACTTTTTAATACTATAGAAAATAAGAAACAAGCCTAGAATTATAAGATTCAGATTAAATACAAATTTAACTAAATTTGTGGGTAATGGTTTGTAAATATTTTTAAAATTGTTCTTTAGCCAGATGTGATCATGTACCCGTAGTGTTCTTATTATTATTTTCAAGTTTTCTCATTAACTGCAAAATTGAATCTGGGGACTCTGACTTCAGGTATATTTTCTAGTCATTGTGGGATTAAAGAATGTGGGGCACAAATTTTTCTGCCTCTACAATGTTTCTTCCACTTAGTTCTTCATCTTTAAATTGTCCCTACCCATATACATTTCAATTCTGTTTTTGAAAATTCCCAAGACCTTTTTAGTTTTGCTTAAATTAGGAGTTTTTAATCTGAGATTCATGAACCCTTAGGGTTCCAAAGAAGTCTCTAGATAGATTCAAGGGGTCTGAAAACATAGATGAAAAAAATATAGCATAATCACTTTCACCAAATTCTATAATTTAAATCTTCATTCCTTTCAATTATCATGAAGGCATGCATGTGTTGATCGTGTCTTAATTAATATTCTATTTATGTGTGTTACACAGGGTTTCATTCTGTTGCCCAGGCTATAGTGCAGTAGAGTCAGCCTAGTTCACTGAAACCTCAAACTCCTGGAATCAAGCAATCCTTCTGTTTCAGCCTCCTGAGTAGCTGGGACTACAAGTGTGCATTGCCAGACCCAGTTAATTTTTCTATTTTTATTTATTTATTTATTTATTGTAGAGACAGGGTTTTCCTATGTTGCCTCCACTTGTCTCAAACTCCTAGCCTCAAGTGATCCTCCTAGCTCAGCCTCCCAAAGTGCTGGGATTGCAGACATAAGCCACGTCACCCAACCATTAAAATTCTATTTAAATTGTACTTTTAGGGCCAGGTGTGGTGGCTCATACCTGTAATCTTAGCACTCTGGGAAGCCAAGCAGGTGGATTGCCTGAGCTCTGGAGATTGACACCAGCCTGAACAAGAGTGAGACCCTGTCTCTACTAAAAATAGAAAAACTAGCTGGGTGTTGTGGTGGGCACCTGTAGTCCCAGGTAGGTAGGAGGCTGAGGCAGGAGGATCTCTTGAACCCAGGAGTTTGAGGTTGCTGTGAACTATGACACAGCAGTACTCTATCCAGGGAGACAGGCTGAAACTGTCTCAAAAAATACATTTAAACCTCAATTTATCTTAAAGCCTTTTTATTTATTTTTATTTTTATTTTTTCTTTTTACATATACATGTGTTAATTAGGTTTCCACTTTTTGCCTTCACAGAATTTAAAAGGTTTAAAATTCAGTAACAATAATAATATTTAAGATAAGGACTAGAAACAAAAACCATGTAAAGCGAATCCTTTTTAAAAAACATTAAACATTTTTCAAGGCTTCCAGGGGTCATACCACTCCACTCTCTGGCTAGAGCTGTAGGCTCCCTCCTCCCAGCTTGGCAGGCCCAAGGGGACCAAGCTGAAGCCTCTGCTGGCTCAGGCCAGGCCAGGCCCTAAGTGCAGCCACATGATATGTCCCTGCCTGGGCCACTGCAGTGACTGCTGCTGAGGAGCAGCAGCACCCAGCAACTCCCCCTGGTCCTTGGATCCTGACCACTTGCACCTTAAGAACTTGAAAAAAAAGCACAAAATGTTCAAATGCTATTTAGAAATAATTTGTGAGGGTGTGTCAGGGAAATCGTGCAGCCATCAGGACACAGGCTCCAGGTGCCTCCACGATCCTCTCCTGACTGAAAACAACTATGACTTTCCATAGTCCACCTCTTCATCTGAGGCTGACATGGCACACAGGGTCTGGGTCCAGACAGCTGTGACATGATCTGTGCCATCATGACGTGGCCTCTGATCATCTGTGCAGACTTTGTGGTGATGTTTGTCGTGTTGCTGCCTTCCAGAGACTTCTGTTATGGGCGGCGCCTGTGGCTCAAAGGAGTAGGGCGCTGGCCCCATATACGGGAGGGGTGGTGGGTTCAAACCTGACTCCAGCCAAAAACTGCAAAAAAAAAAAAAAAAAAAGACTTCTGAATAGCCGGGCATTGTGGCGGGCGCCTATAGTCCCAGTTACTCAGGAGGCTGAGACAAGAGAATCGCCTAAGCCTAGGAGCTGGAGGTTGCTGTGAGCTATGAAGCCATAGCACTCTACCGTGGGTGACAAAGTGAGACTCTGTCTTTAAAAAAACAAAACAAAACAAAAGAAAGACTTCTGGTACTCTGTGGTCAACAGGGCCATCTTCAACTGCCTGGTGCTCAGGTGTCCCACCTGAGAGCCATGGTCACTGACTGCGTGAGTGCTCACCGTGTTATGCCACAGGCTGTGAGGCCAATGGCTTGTTGTTCATATAACCTCAGGCTTTTAACAATTTCTGAATTTAGCCTTATAGCATTTTTCATGTCTTAACAAAAATAAAAATTACTTAAATAGCACCCCCAAATTTAAATATATACAAACAAAGGAGAGCATAATGAACCCTCACATACCCTTCCCTCAGTTTGGACAATTGTCCACTACTACTAATTTCTTGCTTCATCTCTGTTCTCACCACTCTTCCTCTCCCACTTTGCCACAGGATTGTTTTGAAGCAACCCTTAGACATTATACTTTTATAACTCCATTTTAAAAAGATAATTCTGCTATAAGTAACATCATACATTAATTATAAACATATTTTTTAAACTGGCTCTACAACTTTCTTACAATCAATGGTTTCTTGCACCTTGTCCCCTAGGATAGATTACAATGTAGCTGTCATTGCCTGAGCCTGGGTAAACTTTTGGTCATAACCGTTCATATTCTTGTCACTTCAATTGAGTTATGTGCATTTTTGGACTGTGTGTTTAGTGGCTGTGTAAAATGTTTTAAAATGGTAATATGATTTAGCATTGAAATGAAAATTTATTGTGTGTGCAGAAAGGCACAGGGAAAGAACAGCGGGCTTAAATTTGATATCAAATCTATGTTATTCGTAGAATGACTGAAACTTCGTATTTTCTTGCAGTGGACAGCCAAAAGCTTTATAGGACCTAAGATATGCACAGTAGGTAAAGCTCAATTATATTTTGGTATGGTGGCTTGGAAGAAATTTCAGAGACAGCAGTGGATGAACTATTTGTATAATAAATGCTGCATTACCAATGTCCTTGATGACACAGAAGCAATTATTTTATGGAAACACATGAATATTGAAGTTTTATAGTTATCTTAACCAATTTATTTCTTTCTCTTTCACACACACTCACACACACACACACGTATCTTTTTGTTGTTGTTGTTGTTGTTGTTGAGACAGAATCTCATTCTGTTGCCCCAAGCTAGAGTGCCCTGGCATCAGCCTATCTCACAGCAACCTAAAAGTCCTGGGTGCAAGCAATCCTCCTGCCTCAGCCTCTTGAGTAGCTGGGGCTACAGACACTCATCACAACACCTGGTTAGTTTTTCTATTTTTAGTAAAGATGGGGTCTTGCTCTTGCTCTTTCTCAGGCTGGTATCCAACTCCTGAGCTCAAGTGATCCTCCTGCCTCAGCCTCCTGAGTAGCTGGGACTATGGCACCCACCGTGACACCTGGCTAATTTTTCTATATTTAGTAGAGATGAGGTCTTAATCTTGTTCAGGCTAGTCTCAAACTCCTGAGCTCAGGGGATCTTCCCGCCTCGGGTTCCCAGAGTGCTAGGATTATAGGCATGAGCCACCATGCCCCACCAATTTCACTTATATTTTTGTTTTTATGAACACACACAAAAAAACTGTATATGATGGCTCAGCGCCTGTGGCTCCACGGGCTAAGGCGCCAGCCATGTACACCTGAGCTGGCGGGTTCGAATCCAGCCTGGGCCCGCCAAACAACAATGACGGTTGCAACCAAAAAAATGGCCGGGCGTTGTGGCGGGCGCCTGTAGTCCCAGCTACTTGGGAGGCGGAGGCAAGAGAGTTGCTTGAGCCCAGGAATTGGAGGTTGCTGTGAGCTGTGATGCCACGACACTATCCAGGGTGACAGCTTGAGGCTCTGTCTCAAAAAAAAAAAAAAAAAAAAACTGTATATGATAAAAGTGTACATCTAGGCCAGGCAATGTGGCTCACACCTGTAATCCCAGCACTTAGGAGGCCAAGGTAGGTGGATTGCCTGGACTCACAGGTTCGAGACCAGTCTGAGGCAGAGCAAGACGCCGTCGTCTCTAAAACATAGCCGGGCATTGTGACGGGCACCTGTAGTCCCAGCTACTTGGGAGACTGAGGCAAGAGAATTGCTTGAGCCCAAGAGTTTGAGGTTGCTGTTAGCTATGATGCCACCACACTACCAAGGGTGACAAAGTGAGTCTCTGTCTCAAAAAAAAAAAGTATACATCTAAATAAGTCTGAAAGAGCACTTTCAATATATGTAAGATTAAAAAATTTAAGTCATAAGAAAGCATGATATCAATTTAATGGGTAGCAATTTTTCTTTCTTCATGGCACCTAAAATAATGATGTGCTTCACAATCTGCAGTGTCTCAGAATAGATGAAATCTAAAAATGCAGAACAATTCCAAACAAAAACTAAATATAACTTTTGGGGGGAAACTTGACAAGCAAAGTCTAAAACTCATGAAAGCTTAGATGTAGAAGGTGGAAGGTATAGGGACAGATTACAGAGGGCATTATGGATCAGGGTAAGGAATTTAGACTTTTTTTCAGATATAGTGGGAACTGAGTGATGCCTTTTAGCAAGTTAGCACTAATCTCCTTTACAATAATAAAAAAAAGAATACTTTGGATGCAATATAACAAAATTCTGTATACTTAAGAATCACTTAAATATCAAGGAGGTAAGATTTGCACTATCAAACATTAAGACTTATTAAGGGCGGTGCCTGTGACTCAGTGAGCGGAGTGCCGGCCCCATGTACTGAGGGTGGCGGGTTCAAACCCAGCCCTGGCCAAACTGCAACAAAAAATAGCCAGGTGTTGTGGCGGGCGCTTGAAGTCCCAGCTACTCAGGAGGCTGAGGCAAGAGAATCACCTAAGCCCAAGAGCTGGAAGTTGCTGTGAGCTGTGATGCCACAGCACTCTACCAAGGGCAGTGAAATGAGAATCTGTCTCTAAAAAAACAAAACAAACCAAAAAAAAGACTTATTACAAAGGTATGGTAAAGATAAACCAGTGTGAGTGTGGCGTCTGTGGCTCAAAGGAGTGGGGTGCCAGCCCCATATGCTGGAGGTGGCAGGTTCAAATCCAGCCCCAGCCAAAAACTGCAAAAAAAACCCCAAAACAAAAAACCAGTGTGCTAACAGTTCAGAGATAAATAAATTGCTTGAACATAATAAAAAATTCAGGCTTGGCGCCTGTGGCTAAAGCGGCTAAGGCGCCAGCCACCTACACCTGAGCTGGCGGGTTCAAATCCAGCCTGGGCCCGCCAAACAACAATGACGGCTGCAACCAAAAAATGGTCGGTCATTGTGGCAGGCGCCTGTAGTCCCAGCTACTTGGGAGGCGGGGGCAGGAGACTCGCTTGAGCCCAGGAATTGGAGGTTGCTGTGAGCTGTGATGCCACAGCACTCTATCTAGGGTGACAGCTTGAGGCTCTGCCTCAAAAAAAAAAAAATTCAGAAACAGCTTTGTGCAGGGGCAGTATCATAGCCAATGAGGTTTATCCAAGGCATGATTATTGCTATAAAAAAAAAAATTCAGAAACAGATTCAATAGTTATAGAAATTTGATATATAGCAGATTTGGCATTATAAATCAACAGCCAAAGGATGACCTGATACTGGGGCAACCGAGGCAAATGTAAAAACAATTTTTTTTTTGAGACAGTTTAAATTTGTTGCCCTTGGTAGAGTGCTGTGGCATCACAGCTCACAGCAACCTCAAACTCCTGGGCTCAAGTGGTCCTCTTGCATGAGCCTTCTAAGTAGCTGGAACTACAGGAGCCCACCACAATACCAAAGTATTTTTTTTTCTTAGAGACAGGGTCTCGTTCTAGCTCAGGCTGGTCTGCAACCCATGACCTCAAAGGATCCACCTGCCTTGGCCTCCCATTGTGCTAGGATTATAGGCGAACAATTTCATTCTTAAACAAAAATGAATTTCAGGAGACTTAAAGGCTTAAATGTAGGATTTCTTTTTTGTTTTGTTTTCTCTCTCTCTCTCTCTCTCTCTTTCTTTCTTTTAATGGGACAGAGTCTCACTCTGTTGCCCAAGCTGAAGTGCCATAGCATCAGAGCTCACAGCAACCTCAAATTCCTGGGTTCAGATGATCTTCCTGCCTCAGTCTCCTGAGCAGGTGCGACTACAGGTACCAGCCATAGTGGCTGGCTAGGTTTTTCTATTTTTAGTAGAGACTGGGTCTTCCTCTTGCTCAGTCTGGTCTTGAATTCCTGAGCTCAAGTGATCAACCCAACCTCAGCCTTCCAAGACTGCTAGGATTATAGGCACGAGCCACCACGCCTGGCTTCTTCTTTTTCTTCTGTTTTTTAAATTTAGGGTTTCTTGGCTTGGCGCCCATAGCACAGTGGTTACAGCACTGGCCACATCACCCAGGCTGGCGGGTTCGAACCCAGCACAGGACAGCTAAACAACAATGACAACTGCAAAAAATAGCCAGGCTTTGTGGTTGGTGCCTGTATTCCCAGCTACTTTGGAGGTTGAGGCAAGAGAATTGCTCCAAGAGTTTGAGGTTGCTATGAGCTATGACGCCATGGCACTCTACTAAGGGTGACCAAGTGAAACTCTGTCTAAAATAAATAAATAAATAAAATAAACGTAGAGTTTCTTTAGCAAGACATAAAAAATAAATACAAATCATCAAAGATCAATAAATTTGCCTGAATTAAAAAATTTTTAAATCTATACAAAAAAGAGGCCATTAGCAAAATGAAAAAAGCAAGTCAGAGACTAAGAAAAAGATGTTTATAAGCTATATAAGTGAAGATTAGCATACAGACTGTATATAAAAAATGTTTATGCTGTGCACTGTGAAAAAAATAGAATTTTTATAAATCCAAGGAAAAAGGAAAACGAAAAGGGAAATAAGCTTTTAACAGATGAAGAAATCTGAATGGTTAAAAAAAATATGAGGGCAGCACCTGTAGCTCAGTGGGTAGGGCTCCAGCCACATACATGGAGGATGGCAGCTTTGAACCTGGCCTGGGCCTGCTAAAACAGCAATGACAACTGCAACAAAAAAAATAGCTGGGTGTTGTGGTGGGCACCAGTAGTCCCAGCTACTTGGGAGGCTGAGGCAAGAGAATTGCTTAAGCCCAAGAGTCTGAGGTTGCTGTGAGCTGTGACACCACCACACTCTACCAAGGAGAACAAAGTGAGACTCTGTTTCAAAAAAATAAATCAATAATTAAAAAACATATGAAAGGATATGAAAAGATGCTCAATATGTAAAGTGGAATGAGACATTATACTAATACCCATAAGGTTAACACAAAGTTAAACAATCTGTCTACCTAGGGAGGTGGCTCGCACCTGCAATCCTAGCATTCTGGGTGGCCAAGATGGGTGGGTTGCTTGAGCTCAGGAGTTGAGACCAGCCTGAGCAAAAGCGAGACCCTGTCTCTAAAAAACTCACTGGGCACCATGGCAGGCACTTGTAGTCCCAGCTACTTGGGGGACTGAGGTGAGAAGATCGATTGGGTCCAATAGTTTGAGAATGCTGTAAGCTATGATGTCATGGCACTGTACCCAGGGTGACAAAATGAGACTCCAAAAATGAAAAAAAGTAAAAACAAAAAACAAAATCAAAACAATCACTCTTTCTGCCATCTTTCCGTACTGCCATAATGGTGCCCATCAATGTCCTGGCTGATGCTCTTTTTTTTTTTTTTTTTTTTGAGACAGAGCCTCAAGCTGTCACCCTGGATAGAGTGCAGAGTGCAGTGACATCACAGCTCACAGCAACCTCCAGTTCCTGGGCTCAAGTGAGTCTCCTGCCTCCACCTCCCAAGTAGCTGGGACTACAGGCGTCCGCCACAATGCCCAGCCATTTTTTGATTGCAGCCGTCATTGTTGTTTGGCGGGCCCGGGCTGGATTCGAACCTGCCAGCTCAGGTGTACATGGCTGGCGCCTTATCCTGTTGAGCCACAGGCGCCGAGCCGTGGCTGATGCTCTTAAGAGCATCGACAATGCCGAAAAGAGAGGCAAACGCCAGGTTCTTATAAGGCGGTGCTCCAAAGTCATTGTCCAGTTTCTAACTGTGATGATGAAGCATGGTTACATTGGTGAATTTGAAATCATCAATGATCACAGAGCCGGGAAAATGTTGTGAACCTCATAGGCAGGTTAAACAAGTGTGGGGTGATCAGTCCCAGGTTTGATGTGCAACTCAAAGATCGAGAAAAATGGCAGAATAATCTGCTCCCATCCCACCAGTTTGGTTTCATTGTACTGACAACTTCATCTGGCATCATGGACCACAAAGAAACAAGAAGAAAACACACAGGAGGGGAAATCCTGGGATTCTTTTTCTAGGGATGTAATACATACTGAAAAATAAAATGTCTCAATGGGAAAAAAAAAGAGAAAACAATCTGTCAACACCAAGTATTGTCATGAGAAAACAGAAATTCCCACCCATTGCTAATAAAAATGAACACATCCAGTTTGGCAATTTCTAGTGAAGTTTAATAAGCACATGCTCTTTGACCTTCTAAGTTCCCTCCACTGAAAACTAAAGAAGTTCTCCTTCAGATACACAAGTAAAAATGCACAAGGGTGTACATTTCTTGTATTAGCTAAAATCAGAAGCATCTTTTTTTCTTTTTCTTTTTTTTTTTTTTTTTGCAGTTTTTAGCCGGGACTGGGTTTGAACCCGCCACCTCTGGCATATGGGGCCAGTGCCCTACTCCTTTGAGCCACAGGCACCACCCAAATCAGAAACATCTTTAACTTATTGAAGTCTACCTTCAAATTAAATTATACAACTTCACATTTAGTGAAGTTTAGAACTTTATATTATTACATTTCTATTTCTTCCCTCCAGGCTTTCATGCCCACCACAATACCAAGGTATTGTTTTTTTTAGAGACAGGGTCACGTTCTAGCTCAGGCTGGTCTGCAACCCATGAGCTCAAGGGATCCACCTGCCTTGGCCTCCCATTGTGCTAGGATTATAGGCAAACAATTTCATTCTTAAACAAAAATGAATTTGTATTTTACTTTTCTATCTTATAAACCCTACAGCATACTGTTTTCATTTTTACCATAAACAATTTTCTTTTAAAGTTGTTTAAATATTAATAATAATAAAACAGTTTTTTATGTTTACCACTGTGGTAGGCAGACTAATGGCTCCCCAAAGATGTCTAAGTCCTAACTCCTGGCTCCTGTATGTTATCTTACTGGACAGAGGAGGTATTACAGATGTAATTAAGGGTTAAATACTTTGAGATGGGGAGATAATCCTGGATTATTAGGTGGATACTATCTAATCACATGAGTCTTTTTTTTTTTTTTTCTTTTTTTTGAGACAGAGTCTCACTATGTCACCCTCCGTAGAGTACTGTGGCATCACAGCTCACAACAACCTCAAACTCTTGGGCTTAAGCAATTCTCTTGCCTCAGCCTCCCAAGTAGCTGGGACTACAGATGCCCGCCACAACGCCCGGCTGTTTTTTGTTGTAGTTGTCACTGTTGTTTAGCTGGCCCAGGTCAGGTTCGAACCTGCCAGCTTCTGTGTAAGTGGCTGGCCTGTAACCACTGCGCTACAGGCGCCGAGCCTAATCACATGAGTCTTAAAAGAGGAAGAGGGAAGTGAAAGAGTAAACCTGAGAGATGGCAGATTGAGAAAGATTCTGAGACGTAGAAGGTCATGGGCAAGGACCAGAGAACTCTAAGAGCTAAGGGCAATCCCCTCAGCTGACAGCCTGCAAGGAAGTGGATTCTTCCCTAGAGCTTGCAGAAAAGAACACAGCCCTGCCAGTACTTTGATTTTAGCTTAGTGAGACATATGTCAGACTTCTCATCTGTAGAACTGTGAAATAAATTTGTGTTGTTTTAATCTGCTAAATTTGTGGTAACCTGCTATAGCAGCAATGGAAAACTAATACACCCCCATCTACATACGTATATCTATATCATCTGTATCTATCTTAATTTTAGGTGTTCTTTATTCTTTTGTATAGATCCAAATTTCCATCTGGTATCATTTCCCTTTTGCCTAGAGGACTTCAACATTTTCTTTATTTTTTTTTTATTAAGTCATATATACATAGATTATGAATACATTTATGCCTTTGTGGGATTCAATGTGTTGATTATTTTTACAAATTGGAGTGCTTACATCCTACTAATTAACATAGCTTTCACCTTATTTACTTAATCACAGTGTTAAGACATTTGTGTTCTATACTTGATAGATTTGACTTGTATCCTTGCAATATGCTCCATAGGTGTGATCCCACCATTAACCCTCCCTCTATCAAACCACCTACTTCCCTTTCCATCCCTCTCCCCTTCCCTCCATCCTGGGCTATAGTTGTGATTCATCTTTCATATGAAATTGTGAGTGATTATAAATTGGTTTCATAATAGTACTGAGTACATTGGATATTTTTTTTCCATTCCTGAGATACTTTACTAAGAAGAATATTTTCCAGCTCCATCCACGTAAACATAAAAGAGGTAAAGTCTCCATCTTTTTTAATGCTGCATAGTATTCCATGGTATACATATACCATAATTTATTAATCCATTCATGGGCCGATGGGCACTTGGGCTTCTTCCATGACTTGGCAATTATGAATTGAGCTGCAATGAACAATCTGCTGAAAATATCTTTGTTGCCGAGTGATTTTTGGTTTTTTGGATATACACCTAGAAGAGGAATTGCAGGATCAAACAACAGGTCTACATTTAGATCCCTGAGTGTTCTCCAAACTTCTTTCCAAAAGGAACGTACTAGCTTGCATTCCCACCAGCAGTGCAGAAGTGTTCCCTTTTCTCCACATCCACGCCAACATCTGTAGTTCTGGGATTTTGTGACATGGGCTACTCTTACTGGGGTTACATAATATCTCAAAGTGGTTTTGGTTTGCATTTCTGATAATTAAAGATGATGAGCATTTTTTCATGTGTCTATAGAATGTTCACCTGTCTTCTACAGAGAAGCTTCTGTTCATGTCTCTTGCTCACAAAGAAATGGGATCAGGAGTAACAGCTTCCTTGTGGCTGGGCACAGTGAGACTGGGGAGAGAGGACTTCAGGCATCTCTGGCAGGTGGGATCTACCCAGGAACTTCCACTTGGGGACACAGGGAGACAGCGTGAGGCTTCTGGACACCCTGAGGAAGGCAAAAGCGGCAGAGACTGGGGTCTGATCTGGGAGAGACACATCCCCAACTCTGAGGACGGTCATAGGCAACAGTGAAAAATAATCATGAGGAGGAATCAACAGAAAAACTCTGGCAATATGAATAACCAGAGTAGGTCAACTCCCCCAAGGAATGACAA
>CAUYRH010161798.1:0-12290 GCA_963574655.1 Perodicticus potto
AGAGTCTTACAGACAGAAGTATATGTTTTATAAGTATCATCCACCTCTTTCATGTTTACATGGATGGAGCTGGAACATATTCTTCTTAGCAAAGTATCTCAAGAATGGAAGAAAAAGTATCCAATGTACTCAGCCCTACTAAAGGGCTGAAGCTAATTTAAAGGTTTCATATGAAGGCTATAACCCAACTATAGCACAAGAATATGGGAAGGGAGGGGAGGGGGGAATTTGGGAAGGAGGCGGAAGGAGAGTAATTGGTGGGGCCACACCTATGGTGCATCTTAGAAGGGTACAGGTGAAACTTACTAAATGCAGAGTATAAATGTCTTCATAAAATAACTAAGAAAATGCCATGAGGGTATGCTAAACAGTTTGATGAAAACATTTCAGATTGTATATGAAACCAACACATTGTACCCCTTGATTACACTAATGTACGCAGCTATGATTTAATAAAAAATAAATAAATAAAATGACTCTCCTTTAAACCAGAAAAAAAAAAAAAGAAAAGTATTCAATATTACTAATCATTGGGAAAACGCAAATTAAAGCCACAGTGAGATACCACTATGTATCAGAATGGCCAAAATAAAAAAGATAATGAGTTCAAAGCATTAAAGATATAGAGCAAGTGCAACACCAATGCCCTGCTGAAAGGAGTATAAATTAGTATAACCACTTGAAAACTATCTGGCAGTATCTACTAAAGCTGAATGTATACATACAGCAATCAATCCAGCAATTTCATTCCTAGGTATATACCCAACAGAAATGCATACATATGTATGCTTATCAAAAGACATGTACAAAAATGCTCATAGAAGCACTGTTCATAACAGCCCCAAATTAGAAACAAGCTAAATATCCATCAATAGTAGTATGAATAAACAAACTGGAGAATAGCTATAGTTTGAATGTGTACCCCCAAAAAACATGTTTTAGAAACTTAACCCCCAATGCAACAATAGTGTTTAGAGGTGGGGCCTAATGAGAGGTGTTTTGGTCATGAGGGCTCTATCCTCCAGAATGGATTCATGCCAAATACAAAAGGGCTCCAGGCTGCAAGTTTGATTACTTGCTCTCTCACACTCTCTTGCCCTTCTTGTCTTCTACCATGGGATTACACAGCATGAAGGCCTGTGCCAAATGTTGCCAATCTTGAATTTGGACTTCCCAGCTTCCAGAACTGTGAGCAATTAATTTCTTTTCTTTATACATTACCCAGTGTTTCGTGTTCTGTTATAAAACACAGTAATACAGGTGCATTCATACAATGGAATACATAGACAGCAATGAACATAAGTGAACACTTGCTCTATAAACACTATAGATGAATTTCATGAGCCTAATGTTGACCCAAAGAAGCCCAGCAACCAGAGTATTTTCAACATAATTCTGAAGCATAGAAACTTTTTTTTAAAAAAGGTAAAATTAATCTGTGGTGTTAGAAGGCAGGATAATGGTTGTAGAGAGGGGAAAGACAAGGGAATGCGAAAGGGGGCTTCTGGAATACTTGGCAACATTCTATTTTTTGACCTTGGTGATTAATAGTGAAATTGCATACCTATGAATTTGCATTTTTCTGAATGCACAAACTTGTGCATTTCAATAAAAAGTTCACTTCAGAAAATTGTGTATCTCTTAAACTACTTCAGTAGATTTGCCTGTCCAAATGACCTCTACATAAAAGTGTCAACAATCCAATAGAAAATGAAAAAAGATACTCTCTTCTAAATTAAAATTAATCTCTTCTAAAAAAATAAAAATATGAAACATATTATATGCAAATAAAAAAAAATAGTTCTGCCAACAACTACTAGCTTCATTCATAGGTTTATGTGATTTTCCTTCCTTTCCTTAACCTGCATGGAAGAAAAAAGGAAAGAAGTCTTATTTCTAGCCTTAAAAGATAAAACTACAGCAAGTACTTGAATAATGTCATTTTGTTATAATGTCTTTATTGAGTAGTTTGGTAATATTTTTGTAAGCTGAAATACGCTGAAGGAATTTAACTGCTGCTTTTTATTAATTAGCCTATGGTAAAATTGATTTCATTGTATATTGTTTTGCCCAAAGTCACAGTTTCCAAGAACCTATCATTGATGATAAGTAAGAACTTACTGTATGTAACTTGATAAAACCTAGCTTTATTTTTCCTCTTTGCTCTGTGATTCTAGGATTGTAACTAGAGAGGTAATTTTCTGCCCTCTTCCAAGGTAGGTATAATTTATACAACTTAAGAAGCAAATTAGCAAATAATTTTTAAAAATCAATGTCAGAATATATACAGTTGACCCCTGAACAACATGGTTTGAACTGTGGGGTCCATTTATATGCAGATTTGTTTCAACAAGTTAGAGCAAGTGAGCCTGCCTCCCCATGCCCACCTACTCTGCCTCATCTGCCAACCCTGGGACAGCGAGACCAAGTTCTCTCCCCTCTCTTCCTCAGCTTAGTCAACACGAAGATGATGAGGATGAAGACCTTTATGAAAATCCATTTCCACTTAATGACTAGTAAATATATTTTCTTCTCCTGTGTTTTTTTTTAACTAACATTTTCTTCTAGCTCACTTTGTAAAAATACAGCATACAATGCATAAAACATATAAAATATGTTAACCAATAGTTTATGTTATTGGCAAGGCTTCTGGTCAAAAGTAGGCTATTAGTAAAGTTTTAGAGGAGTCAAAAGTTATAGTTGAATTTTCAACTGTATGGAGAATAGGTGTCCCAACCCCTGCATTGCTCAAGGGTCAACTGTATTTTGATACTGCATATCTTTTTTATGCACTGTAACACCCCCGGAAGTCAGGATCTGTACGACTTTTGTTTCCTCAGAGAGATTTTACTATGCAATAGCTGTTTATTGATTATTTCCTGATCATTATCCTCCAGGAAGAGCTTGATAATTCTTTTCTAGGAAAAAAGTTGAAATAGTTTACTTCAGCTTATTGTCACACTGATTTCCTGACCAAAATTTTACCCAAATTACTTGTAATAATTTATAAGCCAACCTTTGCAGACAACACAGAAAAAAGAAACAAGGCAAATATCTTAATACATCATTTGTGGCCAGGTGCAGCGGCTCAAGCCTGTGATCCTAGCACTCTGGGAGGCTGAGGCAGGTTGATTGCTAGAGCTTAGGAGTTCAAGATCAGCCTGAGTGAGAGGGAGATCCCCATCTCCTCAAAGAGCCTGGCTTGGTGGCAGATGCTTGTAGTCCAGCTACCCAGGAGGCTGAGGCAAGAGGATCAGTTGAGCCCAAGAGTTTGAGCTTGCTATGAGCTATGATGCCACAGCACTCTAGCCAAGGTGAGACTGTTGGAGCTGGGTTGCTAGGTCGCTGGCCCCGGCCCACAAAACTGCCAGGACGCGGACCGCTGTACAAGCTCACTCGGGGTATGGCTCCCCATAGGTGCTGGGGAGCCCATTGTCTCAGTCAGGTAAGGCTCCCCATCAGGAGGAGCCAGTTGTCTCAGTCAGGTAGAGGTGCCGGAGTGCCTCAAAGGTGCAGCAGTCAGTCTTAGTAGGAGCCTCCACTCACTTCTCCCATGGCTAGACTGCCAAGCCATGCTGTGCTCTCATGCTTTTTAACGAGAGACCAATCCCTTTCCCATTCCCTTATTACCAAAGTGTTTCTTTTCAGAAAAGAAAAAAAAAATACATCATTTGATTTCTCAATATTTCTAGTGCCATCATTCAAAGAAATGGGATACAAAGGAATGGTTAAGTCCTTATTTCCCTACCAACTTGCAGTCTTCAACGTTAAATGTCTATCAACATTTGAACTCCTGCATACTCATATTTGCTACTTTTCAAGAATGTCAAAAACCACTGCGCAAAATAATTATAGAGACAAAGTAAATAACAAAATATTGAATCTAAGGAGGAGATGTACTATCACAACAATCTTCAAATCAATATTGTAGGAATAAGGAAAATTTCTAACTCCAGGGAGATTCTGTGTGGTGACCCACAGTATACAGCAGTCCTCTCTTATCCGGGTTTTGTTTTCTGTGATTTCAGTTACCCACAGGCAACTTGGTCCATTATTTTGAAAAAGAGAGAAATCATATTCACAAAACATTTATGATACTATATTGTTATAACTATTCTCATTTATTATTGTTGTTGTTGTTAATCTGTTATCGTGACTAACTTATAAATTAAACTTTGCCATAATATACACGAAAATGTCAGTTTTAGGCACCCAGGGGAGGTCTTGGAATGTATCCCTTGTGTATAAGGGGAGACTACTATACATTAGGAATCCAGTCAAGATTCAGAAGCAGCTCAGGACAAATTAAAAGCATGTCATCTTTTTTTTTTTTTAGAGACAGAGTCTCACTCTCGGTAGAGTGCTGTGGCGTCACACAGCTCACAGCAACCTCCAACTCCTGGGCTTAGGCGATTCTCTTGCCTCAGCCTCCCGAATAGCTGGACTACAGGCACCTGCCACAACGCCCGGCTATTTTTTTGTTGCAGTTTGGCTGGGCCGGCTTGTGGGGCCGGCGCCCTAGCCACTGAGCCACAGGCGCCGCCCTAAAGCACGTCATCTTTAAAATGCTTGCTATTTAACTTCCCTCTTCACTCTCAACTGGAGACATTATAGGACAGAGATATTAGTAAAATGCATTTAATTAATTCAGAAGAGTTGCTGAACCAAATTTTATCTGCCCTAGAAGGCAGGCAGACTTCACCAGTTATAACACAGTTAATATATTTTTAAGACTTTTGCTCTTCTTCAGTAAAAAGCTTTTAAATGTAGATGCATATTTGGATTAAATCTTTTCTGTCTACTATAAAACAAACAAAGAATCAAACAAACAGAAAAAGGTAAGATGCCAGAAAGGGAAGCAAAATGCCTAACCAGTTTAGGAATGAAAGTTCAGATGTTTTCCTTGTATTACGTACTATTAGAACCAGGGGATAAACTGCTGAAATAATTTCTGGGTGTATTTAAGTATAGTTTCTTTTCTGTTCTCTGCTTTTAACTGATTTGATACATGATTTTAAATCATTTCCAGATTTAAAGGGTTATGTCCTATTCTATTTTAAAGTACCCATGGTTCAATAAATGATTGCTTTCTAATGCCAAATTAGGTAAACCAGTCCTCTAAATCTTTGGAGTTGTTTTGGTAATTGGGAAAGTTAAGGAGAAACATAGTTTTATGGAATACATACATAGCACACTTTCTATCTAGTTGTATACTTATGTGTTATTTTGTATGAAGATCAGTGTTTAAAACTATACTGATTCTATTTAAATATGCTTCAGATTTTAAGTATTCTGTACTACAAATGCTCTTTTCATGTCATATAATTTTATCCGGTGGTAGTCTACAAAGGCAAAAATAATGTACAGTCATTTGGAAGAATAGTTTTTAACTAAACGTCAACTTGGTAATTTCTTTTTTTTTTTTTTTTCTTGAGACAGAGTCTCACTATGTCGCCCTGGGTACAGTGCTGTGGCGTCACAGCTTATAGCAACCTCAAACTCTTGGGTTTAAACAATTCTCTTGCCTTGGCCTCCCAAGTAGCTGGGACTACAGGCGCCTGCCACAATGCCCAGCTATTTTTTGGCTGTACTTGTCATTGTTGTTTGGCAGGCCCAGGCTAGATTCAAACTCGCCAGCTCCAAGCTGAATCCACGTATGTGGCTGGTGCCCTAGCCGCTAAGCTACAGGCACCAAGCCATACTTGGTAATTTCTTGCAGTTTGGCTGGGCCGGCTCAACCTGCCACCCTCGGTATGTGGGGCCGGCGCCCTATCCACTGAGCCACAGGCGCCGCCCTAAAGCACATCATCCTATAAGCAAGTATAGTCCTTATTCTAGGTTATTTTTACTCCAAAACATGGAGTTTAGGTGATTGCTTATTCTTCAGGTAAGATGGAAGCCAAATTTAACTAATACTAATTTAACTTCTTTGTTAACTATCACATATGGATAGGATCATAACCTGACAATATACTACTTTCATAACATCTTTAAATTTTTCCTGTAACCAGCTGCATTCTGAATTTTATAAGAGTACTAATATACAGCTTATAAATAAATATACACATATTGGTAATGCATGCTCCAAAATGTTGGGTAATTGTTGCATTAAGTCATCTTTGTAAGGCCTGGTAGATATACTGACTCGTACACTATTCATTGCAATATAGTCTTTTTTATTACCTATGCTCCCCTCAGAGGAAGCAATATTACTAAAATCTTCAATGCCTAGCACCTGGATGTTTTTACCTTGCTTCCCAGATGACATCAACTCCTAGTTAAACTCTTCTCTGTCCACATACCATTGAGGCACTCTTCCTCATCCTTCACAATCAATCTCTACTTTATTTCCATAATCTCCCCCAACTCATTCAGGCCATGTGCTTATAATAACTCTTTGGAACACAGATGAAAAAGAATTTAAAGCAACTATAACAATAAGGAATCATATAATTTTTTTGGTTTACCAGTGCATAAAGAGTTGTGTTTGCACAATACTGTAGTCTATTAAGTGTACAATAGCATTATATCTTAATAAAAAAGTACGTACTTTAATTAAAAATACTTTATTGATTTTAAAATTCTAACAATCATCAAAGCCTTCAGCAAATTGCATTCTTTTTGCTGGTGGAGGGTCTTGCCTTGATGTTGACGGCACTGACTAAGTAGGGTGGTGATTGCTGAAGGTTGGGGTAGCTGTGACAGTTTCTTAACATAAGACCATAATGAAGTTTGCCACATTGATTGATACTTCTTTTCCAAATGGTTTCTCTGTAGCATGCAATACTGATAGCATTTTACATATATGAGAACTTCCTTCCAAAATAGAGTCAATTCTCTCAAACCCTGTTGCTGCTTTTTCAATTAAGTTTATGAAGTATTCTGAATCCTCGGATGCTATTTCAACAATGGTCACAGCATCTTGACTAGAAGTAGATTCCATCTCAAGAAACCACTTTCTTTGGTCATCTATAAGAAACAACTGCTCAACTGTTTAAATTTGTTCATGAGATTGCAGCAATTCAGTCGCATCTTCTGGCTCCACTTCTAATCCTAGTTCTCTTGCTATTGGGACATCTATAGTTTACTTCCTTCACTGAAGTCTTAAAGCCCTCAAAGTCATTCATGAGGGTTGATACTTTGACCTCCTCAGCTTCATGAATCATGGATGATCTCAACAGTATCAAGAAGGATGAATCCTTTCCAGAAAGTTATTTATTTTGCTCAGATCCACCAAAGGAATCACTGACTATAGCAGAATATCCTTACAAAGTATTATCTCTTAAATAATAAGACTTGAAAGTTGAAATGACTCCTTGATCCATGGGCTATAGAATGGATGTTACGTTAGCAGGCATGAAAACAACATTCACCTCCTTGTACATCTCTATCAGGGCTCTTGAGTTACTAGGTGCATGTCAATGAGTAGTAATATTTTGAAAGAAGTCTTTTTTCCTGATCAGTAGCTCTCAACAGTGGGCTTACGATATTTATGAACCATGTTGTAAACAGATATGCTGTTATCCAGGCTTTATCGTTCCATTCATAGAGCACAGGCAGAGTAGATCTGAATAATTCCTAAGTGCCCTAAGATTCTCTGAAAGGCAAATGAACACTGGCTTCAACATGAAGTCACCAGCTACATTAGATGCTAACAAAAGAGTCAGCCTGTCGCTTGAAGCTTTGCAATGGGCACTGACTTCTCTCTAGCTATGAAAGTCACATATGGTATCTTCCTCCAATAGTGGGCTATTGTCTTAGCTGGATAACTGTACTTTCTCCATCAGCAATGCTACTTCAATCTACACTTTTATGCTATGGAGACAGCTTTTTTCCTTGAACTTCATGAACAAATTTCTATCAGCTTCCAACTTTTCTTCTACAGCTTCTTCACCTCTCTCAGCCTTCACAGAACTGAAGAGAGTTAGAGCTTCCTTTGGATTGGGCTTTGGCTTAAAGGAATGTTGTTGCTGATTTGATCTTTTATCCAGACTACTAAAACTTTCAAATTATCAGCAGTAAAGCTGTTTTGCTTTCTCATCATTCATGTGTTCATTTGAGTATCACTTTTAATTTCCTTCAAGATTATTTCCCTTGTAGTTACAACCTGGCTAAATTTGGCATAAGAGACCTAGGCTTTTGGCCTATCTCAGCTATCAACAAGTCTTTCACATTAAGTTCATTCATTTCTAACTTTTGATTTAAAGTGAGAGAAGTCTAACTCTTCTTTTCACTTGAACACTTAGAGGCCACTGCAGGGTTATTAATATCAATATTGTTATATTCCAGGGAATAGAGAGGCCTGAGGAGAAGGAGGTGAGAAAATGGCCAGTTGGTGGATCTGTCAAAATACACACATTTATTGATTAAATTCACCATTTTATATAATCATGGTTCTTGACACTCACAAACAGTATAACAGTAACATCAAAAGTAACTGATCACAGATCATAATGATATATATAATGATGGAAAAAGTCTGAGATCTTGCAAGAATTACTCAAGACAAGTGAGCACATGCTGTTGGAAAAATGGCAGCCACAGACTTGATGAACAAGCATCACCACACATTTTCAATTTGTAAAAAAATGCAATAGCTGCGAAGTACAATAAAGCGAAGCACAGTAAAATGAGGTGTGCCTGTGCATGTAATGGGGTGTAGAGCTATCCAGATGCATTTTAGGGATTGACAGAAATAATCTGCATTGTGCAAAGCCTTTATTAATAGCAAAAGCCGGTTCAGTGACTTTTGTATATTAATAGACTGTTTTGACAAATATGCAGATTTTTATTAAGCACCATAATAATTACTATAGATTTCCTTATGCTCATTATACTTTCAATATAGAGTTTTTTATTTATTTGTTCTTTTTTATTTTTATTTTTGTTTTTTTTGTAGAGACAGAGTCTCACTTTATCGCCCTCAGTAGAGTGCCGTGGCGTTATAGCTCATAGCAACCTCCAACTCCTGGACTTAGGCGATTCTCTTGCCTCAGCCTCCCGAATAGCTGGGATTACAGGCCCCCGTCATAATGCCCAGCCATTTTTTTGTTGCAGTTTGGCCAGGGCCAGGTTTGAACCCACCACCCTTGGTATATGGCGCCAGCACCCTACCCACTGAGCCACAGATGTCACCCAATATACAATTTTTTTTTTTGAGACAGAGCCTCAAGCTGTCACCCTGGATAGAGTGCCGTGGCATCACAGCTCACAGCAACCTGGCTCAAGTGAGTCTCCTGCCTCCACCTCCCAAGTAGCTGGGACAATAGGCGCCCGCCACAATGTCCGGACATTTTTTTTGTTGTTGCAGCCGTCATTGTTGTTTGGCGGGCCCAGGCTGGATTTGAACCCGCCTGCTCAGGTGTATGTAGCTGGCGCCCCAGCCCGTAGAGCCACAGGCGCTGAGCCCAATATACACTTTTTTTAAAAAATCTGTTAACTAGACTACATTTCAGGAAATTTTATTTAAAAAACTGGAAAAAGAAATAAGAAAAGTTTGATGATTTTTTTCAACTTGGTTAATTTACTTTTGTCTTAAAATTTCTGTCAATCATGTTTATAATACGAATAATGAAAGTGAGTATAATACTCTAAATATAACAGAAAGCATTAGTCAATAAAAATGCTTCATTTCAGGTTTTAGCACTACTGCTAGCAAGATAAAAAGTAATCTAGATAATATAATACTACATAGTGCCAATATACTGGTTAAAATTAGCAGAAAATGTAATCCAGCAACCTAAATGACTTATAAGATAGAGATGTTTTCCTCCACCAAATTAAAGACAGTTTTAAATTTGTATAACTATAGCAAATGACAACAACGCACTTTATTCTTTTTCCCTTAAAAAAGATTTAACATGTACATTTAGCTAGATATATAAACCATTCTATTTTAGTGCAAGTGCTTCAGAAAAATGGCAAATGCTAGTTTCTCTTTGTCAAAGACATTCCTCAAGTAAGTTGAAACTTAATCACAATGTTTTTAAATAAGTGTATTTCATTACTATTACAAGGTTTATAGATTGTTGTAGTAGGGTAACAGTTTATCAATTTGGAGTTTTTCTATCCATGAGAAACAGAACATATCTTTTAAAGTTCACTTAATTACACTTCAAAAGCTAATTTATTGCAATTATATAAGTTTAGAATGCATTAGTAATAAAAGAATATTTGAACATTTAGTCAGTGTTTCTGAAATGTGTTCTTTTCTTAACACAGTCTGAAAAAATTAGATAAGAAAGCAACACAGGGTTTTCTGAGACACTGTTACTACTGAGGTGATTAATTAGCAAATTATGCTGCAAATTTAATTGATTATATGTGCATCTTGAAATAAATTTCTGCCATATTTGCTTAGCTAAAAGAGAACATTAACGAACTGTTGCTAACATTATTAGTAAATGTAATAATAAAATGTAATAATAAATAAATGTAATAATAAACTAGCAACTACTCTGCTTTAGTAAAGTTTTTGTCTCAATAAAGAATAAGTAAAACATTTATATTTAAGAAACTGAAAATGAGTAAAACCACTGCAAACCATTTTTTATGCTTCTCACTTGACTTTCTCATTACATATTCTCTTCCAACATAAAATAATTATCTCACGTCAATTTCAAACCAAATATTACCCAGTGTTTCTCTCTAATATTTTAAGCCCTAAAGAACAGAACATTTAAAGCAAAAGCACACACTGAATTCTTTATAAGACAGAAAAGTTAATCTAAGTAATGGTGTCCTACTAGAAAGGTAAAAATAATTACTATTCATGTTTCAAGTTTTCTTGTTATTCTCAAAGAAGTAAATACTAAAATCAACAGCACACTGAGAATATTAACATTTTTTTTCTCCTAATAAATTCCTTTCAGCATATAGTGATAAGAGATTCTTAGACTATATAAGAAAAACATTGTTTGTTTGTTTGTTTAAGACAGAGTCTCACTCTGTCACCCTCTGTAGAGTGCTGTGGCATCAAACTCCTAGGCTCAAGCAATTCTCTCGCCTCAGCCTCCCAAGTACCTGGGACTACAGGTGCCCACCACAACTCTCGGCTATTTTTTAAGAGACGAGGTCTTGCTCTTGTTCAGGTTGGTCTTGAACCCGTGAGTTCAGGCAATCCACCTGCCTCAGCCTCCCAAAGTGCTAGGATTACAGGCATGAGCAACTGTGTCTGGCAAAGAAAAACATTTCTTATAGTAAATGTAAAAATAATTACTAAAGAATACGTATACTTTTTAAAAACTGAGCAATAAAATTGGAAAAAGTATTTACCTTCTCTTAAGAACTCAAGTGTTTACATGAAAAAATCCTCATCATCCTTAATCAGATAAATGCAAATCAAAACCACTTTGAGATATCATCTAACTCCAGTAAGATTAGCCCACATCACAAAATCCCAAAACTATAGATGTTAGAATGGATGTAGAGAGAAGGAAACACTTCTGCACTGCTGGTGGGAATGCAAACTAATACGTTCCTTTTGGAAAGAAGTGTGGAGATCACTTAGGGATCTAAAAATAGACCTGCTATTCGATCCTGCAATTCCTCTACTAGGAATATATCCAGAAAACCAAAAATCACTTTATAACAAAGATAGTTACACCAGAATGTTTATTGCAGCCCAATTCATAATTGCTAAGTCATGGAAGAAGCCCATGTGCCCATCGGCCCATGAATGGATTAATAAATTGTGGTATTTGTACACTATGGAATATTATGCAGCCTTAAAGAAAGATGGAGACTTTACCTCTTTTATGTTTACATGGATGGAGCTGGAACATATTCTTCTTAGCAAAGTATCTCAAGAATGGAAAAAAAAGTATCCAATGTACTCAGCCCTACTATGAAACCAATATATAAGCGCCCACACTTCCATATGAAAGCTATATCCCTACTACAGCCCAAGATGAAGGGGAAAGAGGAGGGGCAGGGAAGTGGAGGGGGAGAATGGGTGGAGGGAGGATGTAAGATGCACACCTATGGTGCATCTTACAAGGGTACATGTTAAATCTACTAAGTGTAGAGTATAAATGTCTTAACACAATAACTAAGAAAATGCATTGAAGGCTATGTTAATCAGTTTGATAAAAGTATTTCAAATTGTATATAGAAATAGCACATTGTATCCCATAATTGCATTAATGTACACAGCTATGACTTAATTAAAAAAAAAAAAAGAGAACTCAAGTGTTAAAATGATATTAGGCATAATAATATGGAAAATCACTTTTCATTATGGTAGAATATTGATTTTAAATAACTGATTTCCTATTAATAAAATGTCTTTT
>CAUYRH010161803.1:0-10844 GCA_963574655.1 Perodicticus potto
TGTTCAAAGTGGCTGACAAAATAATGCCTACGTTTTTGTTTTTTTGAGACAGAGCCTCAAGCTGTCACACTGGATAGAGTGCTGTGACATCACAGCTCACAGCAACCTCCAATTCCTGGGCTCAAGCGAGTCTCCTGCCTCCGCCTCCCAAGTAGCTGGGACTACAGGCGCCCGCCACAACGCCTGGCCATTTTTGTTTGCAGCCGTCATTGTTGTTTGGCGGGCCCGGGCTGGATTTGAACCCGCCAGCTCAGGTGTACATGGCTGGCCCCTTAACCAGTTGAGCCACAGGCGCCGAACCAACAATGCCTACTTTAAACTAGATACAAAGGAGTGTACCTACAACGGTGATTTGACGTGAAAATGAAGAGACAGATAAAGGAATAACAAAGGGACGGTGTTTGTATACCATGTACATGCATGCACATGTGTACTATCTTATTGGGGTAGCATCAATGTGATGCTTCATAAACGTATTTTTATGTTTTTCCTTGTGGTCTGGAATAAATTATGTAGTATTGGTCTTTGAAGATTTTGTAGAATTTCCATGTGAGATTGTGTGGCCCTGTTGTTTTCTTTAATAGTAATTCTTTAATAATTTTCTCTGTTTCTTCTATAAAAGTCAGTTTTAGAAAACTGCATTTACCTAGATTATCCATTTCATCAAGGTTTTAAAATTTATCTGCAGTTATGCCAAGCAGTCCTGTTAATTCTTTCAAAGAACCAGGATTTTGGGCGGCGCCTGTGGCTCAAAGGAGTAGGGCGCTGGCACCATATGCCGGAGGTGGTGGGTTCAGGCCCAGCCCCGGCCAAAAACTGCAAAAAAAAAAAAAAAAAAAAAAAGAACCAGGATTTTGATTTATTCTACATTTTTCTGTTGGCTATCTCAATTTCTGGTTTATCGTCACTATTTCTTCCCATATGTTTTCTTTTGGTTTATTTTGCTATTTTTTTTCTAGCATTCATAGTTAGGGCTTTAATGCACCTATTTTCATTCTTTCATTTTTATTTGTGTAAGAAAGTTCAATAAAACCAAAGAGAACATGTCAAAAGGACACATGAGCCGTCTTCTAGAGGTTCTCACTGGCCAAATTTGGGATGATTTGAAGATCAAAAAGAATATTGATAGTAGTGGGTTGTAGCACTTTGTTTTTTTTAATGTGGAGTATATTCCTTTGCAAATGTTTTATTTTTTATTTTTTGTTTTATTTATTTATTTTTGAGACAGAGTCTCACTTTGTCATTCTTGGTAGAGTACTGTGGTGTCATAGCTCACAACAACCTCGAACTCCTGGGCTTAAGCAATTCTCTTGCCTCAGCCTCCCAAGTAGCTGGAACTACAGGTGCCCGCCACAACACCCAGCTATTTTGAGTGTCAAGGTATCGCTCTGGCTGAGGCTGGTCTCGAACCTGTAAGCTCAGGCAATCCAACCCCCTCGGCCTCCCAAGGGCTGGGATTATAGGCATGAGCCACTGTGCCTGGAGGTTGTAGCACTTTGAATGGGAAAAAAAAATCCATTAAGTTCATAGTGATATTTTTAAAAAAGGATATGGAATGGAGGGAGAGAAAGCCTTTTGTACAGAAGAATGACAGCTAATAATTGTAGAAAGAATAACATCTTCACTCATTCTCAAAGAAGTAGCCCTCAGCTTACTTATTAATTTACAATGAAAAAAATATGGTTGCTACTTTAGCCAAGTGGCCATAATATCATGAAGGAGACAAGTTAAATCATGTACTTCCTGATATGTTGTATTAACAAGCATATAGTATCATCTACATAGAATTCTTGCCAGAAATATTAAACTTGGATCCAATCATTAGAAAACATAAGATAAATCCAGATTGAGCGATATTCTGTAAAATAACCGGTCTGGATTCTTAAAAATGTCAGTGTCAGAAAAAAGGGGGGAAAATAGTAGAGGAACTATTCCAGGCTAAAGGTGATTAAAGAGATATGGAAATGAAATGCCATGTATAGTAGAATGTTGTATTGTTAGATTTCTTTCTTTTTTTCTTTTTTTTTTTTTTTTGAGACAGAGCCTCAAGCTATCACCCTGGAGAGAGTGCCATGGCATCACAGCTCACAGCAACCTCCAATTCGTGGGCTCGAGCAAATCTCCTGCCTTTGCCTCTCAAGTAGCTGGGACTACAGGGGCCTGCCACAACGCCCGGCCATTTTTTGGTTGCAGCCGTCATTGTTGTTTGGCGGGCCTTGGCTGGATTCGAACCCGCCGGCTCAGGTGTACGTGGCTGGCACCTTAGCCCGTTGAGCCACAGGCGCCGAGCCCACCAAAGTTTCTTGAAGTTTTACATAGGGAGGAGAGAAAATATGGCAAAATGCTAACAGTTGGTGAATATAAGAAAGAGATGTGGGTTTCATTGTATTATTCAACTTCTTGAAATAATTTTCTTAAAAAGTTGATAGAAGAAAATTAGAGTTTCTCCTAAAAAAAAGAACTTACAGAATAAGCTAAGCTCAGGAAAGTCAAAGCATTTTTCTTTGATAGCTTTCTTCTGTTTGCTCTCAGAGGCCAGTCTTTCTTTTTTTTTTTTTATTTTTTTGAGACAGAGCCTCAAGTTGTCGCCCTGGGTATAGTGCCTGGGTATAGTGCCATAGCTCACAGCAACCTCCAACTCCTGGGCTTAGATGATTCTCTTGCCTCTGCCTCCTGAGTAGCTGGGACTACAGGCGCCCACCACAACACCCGGCTATTTTTTGTTGCAGTTTGGCAGGGGCCGGGTTTGAACCCACCACCCTCGGTATATGGGGCTGGCACCCTACCCACTGAGGCACAGGTGCCTCCCGAGGCCAGTCTTTTAATCTAATTGGTGGAGAGGGCCTGCCATTCCCCTTCCCCTCCACCTTCCAGGCCTTATTCCTCTGATGCTTTTCTCCCAGCTCTTTCCCTTCTCATACACTGAAGGCACATTGGTTTGTTATTATTTTTTTTTTTCATTTTGACACGTCTAAGTTCTTTTTTATTGTTGTCCTCTGCAAACAAGTGAGTGTACACAGGCGTTTTCCCTGACACTGACAGTGTCATTTCCACTGGAAATGCGGCAGGAGTGTCAAGTGAGGACTTTTCCTTCAGCTCTCAGGGTCGGCTGGGCAAGTTAACAGAAGGCCCCTTCTATTTAGCATGAGGGACTGGAAAGGAAAAAGAGAACTTCTCTTGCTGCTCTCCTGTTGACTAGATCCAGATATCTTCCTCCCCTCCCTGAGCATTAGTCTCTGTCAGCATCACATTCCTGACAAGTCCTTCATGTACATGGTCTAGAAACAATCTTGACTGCTAAGGTCCAGAGTGTACCACACATAACAAACTTTCCCTTTGTCTCATTCTGCCTGTCTCCGCAGACAGAAGGACTCCTACCCTGCCTTTTGCACTAACTGGCTGATTGCCTGGGTCTGAAAGTCTCCTCTCTCTCTTTCAGATGACCCAGCAGATGGCTGGTATGAACTTCTATGGAGCCAACGGCATGATGAACTATGGACAGTCAATGAGCGGCGGAAACGGGCAGGCAGCAAATCAGACTCTGAGTCCTCAGATGTGGAAATAAAAACAAAATACTCATATGGCTGCCACTCTCCTCAGCCCTCGCTCTCCCTCTTTCTGTCCTTTCCCCAACTCCTTTCACTACCACCCCTCCTCTTTTCTGACTTTTCTCCGTTTGGTTTAGAAATTGCTCAATAAGTCATTTGGGATTTGGCATCCTGCCCAGCCCAGCCACTTCCCAAACGCGAAGACCTCTCTGTTGCTTTACGTTGTACTTGCCTCCCTAGCCATCCCGAGTCCCTCCCAGGCTCTCAGCCCTTAGTCCTCCCCTGGCACCAGCACCTTAGAAATTGTTGGCAGAAAGCACTTAAACTGCAGGAGAAACGTGCATACCTTTGAGTACCTTCCTTCAAGGTTAAATCTCCTATCAGACTCTGGGAAAGAGTTCAGATGATGCACATAGGCAAAGAGGGTAAAGTTTAGAGGTCCTTCTATACATGTTAATAAGCTATTTCTAAGTGTTCAGATTTGAAGAGGGAGGGAACGTGTGGCTCATGATTTCATAGGATTGAAGAAAGTACTGAAATCAAATACTCTTTGGGTTTTGGATCAGGTTGGCCTTATCCCTGGGGTGGGGCAAGCCCCCCTCCTATGTGGAAGAGCAGAAATATTAGTGTTTGCCCTGAGTTGCTTCCTGGATCTGGGGGTTCAGGAATTGCTGCTTCAGTCATCCTTTGTTAGCACCAAAGACTTCATGAAGATCACACACAAACATGCATCCCTCCCCCACCTCCTCACCGCCTTCCGTGAGATCTTTGCTCCATGGCTGGAGGACCAACCCTGCAGTGGGAACGCACAGCTTAACATGTATACTCTTCATGTGTGTGCACACGTGTGTGTATGTGTGTGTGTGAGCGTGTGTATTTTGCCTCCCACCCCCTCCCCGTCTGCTCTGGGCATTTTTTTTTTTTTTAGTTTTAGGTTTACAACAGAGAGGAGTTAATTTATCAAGAGCCTAAAAATGTTGCCAGTTTTTCTTGTAGTTTAAAAAAATTGCCGTCTCATCCATAGCTCCCTCCCTCCTTTCCCATCTCCCAATCTGCCAATCACTCTTTCATGCCTGTGTATCCGGGGTGCTCTGTATCCCACCTTCCCAGGGGTGTAAGGCACAGGGCCCGGACTGCTTTCCTCTCAGTCATTGTTCACCCCACTTGAAAATTCAAACAAGAAGACTTTGCTTAAAAGATTTCATGTGTGGGAACCACAATTCCTGGTTGCCTTTCTCCTGTGTATGTGTAAATTCCTTAATAAATATTGCAGGGAAAGTGTTTGCTTGACTGTCACTGTGTGTCACTCTTGAAGGAGGGTGAGTTACATCCAGGTTTTCTGTTTTCCAGGGGTGAGTTACTTTGCTTCTTGTATTTTAGAAAATTCTGTACTTTTCATACCCAGGGGCCAGGGCCAGCCTCCAGTGGTCAGAAAGGGAGCACCTCTCATGGCATTGAGTTGTGAACTGAGGGAACTGTGAAGATCCACACCTGCCAGAGTCACAGAACATCAGAACCACCTTTTCCTCCATGCTCCATGCTTGGCTGGAGTAGCTGAAAGTGAGGGAGAGGAAGCAAGTGGCCAGGGCTCTGCTGGAGAACCTTTGACAGAGCCAGTATTCGGCTCCAGGGGTCTGCACTTCCAGCCCCTTGTCCTTTCCCTATACCATGACAATTAAATAGTTAAATTCCTCCCATCAGAGCAGGAGTAGTTTTAACTGGAAAGGTAATTCCACCCTCACTGACCCTTCAGAACAAGAAATAGGAGCTGGGCCTCTGAGCCGGTATCAGGAATTAGGGACAGAACATGCTGGAAGTGGTGTGAAATACAAAAGGTAAATAATCCTTGGTTCATTTTCTCCTCCAGGATAGCACATTGGCTAAGATAGCTCTGGATCAGGCTGCCTGTATTCATGTTCCTTCTTACTTTGGGACCTAAGCAAGCTACTAAATGCCTGTGTCTCAGTGGAAAGTGGAGTTAAGGATAATCCTTAGGGTGATAGGAGGCAATTCTTGTGGTGTGTTTAGCACAGTAGTAAGCCTTAGTGCTCAGATATTAACAAATATTATGTGCCACACGTCTGTTGGACATTAATTTGTTCAACAAATACTAATATTTAATAAATGTTGAAAATGTGCCAAACACAGTCTTAAGCTGTGGAGATAAAGCAACGAATAACTCTACCCCCCTGCCCCCAATCTCATGGGATAGTGTGGTAGGAGAGATGGACAATAAATAATAAACAAATTTATTTAATTCAGACAGTAATAAGACCAGATAAGGGAGGAGAGTGGGCATGGAAGCTATTTGGACAGGGCAGTCAAGAGGAGGTTGTACTTGAAGTGAGACCCGAATAGGCAGCCGGTCATGTGGAGCTCTGGATGGAAAGCAGATCCAGTGCAAATGTCTGCACTGTTGGAAGTGGTTTGGCTGGAGCATCGGTTTGGGAGGCATCAGGGTATGGATGCTATGTAGAGCCAGGAGACCCAATGAAGTCACCTAAGGAGAAAGCATAAAGAAGACAGGAGTGAGCCGTGGACCCCATCAGCTTTTATAATTTGGGAAGAATAGAATAGATAAGAAAAATAAAATGAATTTGACATTATTCCTGCTCTTAAGAAGCTCACAGTCTCACAGGACAACAAATTCATAATTTCTTTTTTTTCCTTTTTTTTTTTTGCATTTTTTGGCTGGGACTGTATATTTCTTATACAGTGGATTGTGGGAGATGGGGTGAGAGCAGCTGGCCCAGTCAAGGAAACCTTCCTAAGAACAGTGGCACTTGAGCTGAGTCTTAAATGGAGAGGTAGCTGTTAGTAGTTGGGGGGCTGGTGGTGGTGGAGCATTCTAGACCAATGGTTCTCAACCTTCCTAATGCCACGGCCCTTTAATACAGGTCCTGTGGGTCATGACACACAGGTTGAGAACCGTTGTATCTAGACAGTGTCATGTGATCAAAGATACAATAATCTACAAGAGCGTAGAACATTTTGGGAAGCACAGATAGTTCAATATTTCTAAGGTGTGGTGTGAGATGTGGCAGAGGTGAAGTTGGGCCAGGTCTTGGCGGGGGGGTTGTAAAATTCCTAAACCCAGTGAAGGATTTTAGCCTGAAGTGTGACTAGTGGAATGACAGGGTCAGATTTGAGTTTGGGGTAGCTCATTTTTGTTATCACTGTGAACAACATGTTTGGAGAAGCAAGACCACACCTAGGGGCTTGGTGCCCGTAGCACAGTGGTTACAGTGCCAGCCACACACACCCACTGTAACCACTGTACTACGGGCACCAAGCCCCTAGGTGGGTTCAGACCCAACCTGGGCCAACTAAACCACCATGACAATTGCAACAAAAAAATGGCTGGGCGTTGTTGCCGGTGTCTGTGGTCCCAGTTACGTGGGAGGCTGAGGCAAGAGACTAACTTGAGCTCAGGAGTTTGAGGTTGCTGTGAGCTGTGATGCCACAGCACTCTACCCAGGGCAACATGGTGAGACTCTGTCTCAAAAAAAAAAAGACCACACTTAGGGAACCAGAGAGAGGAGAATGGGGTGGCTCAGAGCAGTGCATGAACTGATCACGAGGCATGTGAGATGCCAAAAGGTGCTCCACAGAGATGCTAAAATAAGCTTGGCAAAGACATCACCCCATGTTTGTCTAGAACAGTGGTTCTCAACCTGTGGGTCGCGACCCCTTTTTAACAATGAAAATACATTGCGTCATTAGGAAGGTTGAGAACCATTGGTCTAGAATATAGTACATAGTAATGGCTCTGAAACGTGCTATGGTAAGGACTTTCTTCATAGTTTTCTAGCATTTGCAAGTACATTTTACCATGGAATCTATTTTTCTGGAATACCTAATAACCACAGAATACTATTTGAGGAAAGCAGAAAATTTCCTTAGAAGGTTGAGTTTGGAGATCTCAGTATTAGGTAAGATATAGGTTGGAGCAAAAGGAAAGAGTCAAATTTCCCATGGTTCTACATCATGTGAAAGAATTTACAAAAAGAGGAGAAATTGGCTTTTCATTCTGGGAGAGTGGATAACTAGGAGTTTGGTTTTAGTCATATTGAATTTGGGTTGCCTATGATATATCCAGCTTTGGTAGGCCAGCTGGAAATTAAATGTAAGAGTCTAAGGTCAAGGAAGAGGTCAGGCTGGAGAAATTAATTTGGGAATTAGCCCATGGAGGGGGAAGTTGATGCCACAGGAGTGGATGGGATCACATAGTGTAAATTTGCAAAATAAGAGTCCGTATTAGGCTGGGACAATTTGGGGGGAAATATTCATTTTTAATAGGAGGGGCAGCACATGTGGCTCAAAGGAGTAGGGCGCTGGCCCCATATGCTAGAGGTGGTGGGTTCAAACCCAGCCCTGGCCAAAAATTGTACCAAAGGAAAAAAAAAAGAATAAATTATACACACACACACACATATATATGTGAGTTAAGGAGGAAAGGCCCAATCAAGAGAGGCAGTGTAGTGAGATGTGAAATAATAACCAGGGAGTTACGCAAACCAAATAAAACCCCAGGAAAGTACAATGTGAAGGAACTAGGGATTAGGGCATCTAGAAGGAGAGATAATCAATAATGTTAAATCAGTAGGGAAATCCAGTGAGAGAAGGATTGATAAAAAGGCTATTGAATTCAGCATTTGGAAACTTCTGGCTGGGGCACAGTGACTGATGCGTATAATCCCAGCACTTTGGGAGGCCAAGGCAGGAGGATCACCTAAGGCCAAGTGTTTGAGACCTGCCTAAGTAACATAGCAAGACCCCTGTCTCTACAAAAAAAAAAAAATCTTGTTTTTTTTGTTTGTTCGTTTGTTTTTTGAGGCAGCATCTCACTTTATCACCGTAAGTAGAGTGCCATGGCATAATGGCTCACAGCAACCTCAAACTCTTGGGCTCAAGTGCTTCTCTTGCCTCAGCCTCCCAAATAGCTGGGACTATAGGCGCCCGCCACAACGCCTGGCTACTTTAGGGATGGGGTCTCGCTCTTGCTCAGGCTGGTCTCAAACGCCTAAGCTCAAGCAATCCACTGCCTTGGCCTCCTAGAGTGATAGGATTACAGGCGTGAGCCACCTCACCCAGTCCTCAAAAAAATGTTTTGATTAGCCAGACATGGTGGCACACACCTATGCTCTCAGCTGCTCAGGAGGCTGAGGTGGGAAGATAACTTGAGACCAGGAGTTGGAGGTTGTGGTGAGCTACTCCACTCGTGACCAGGCAACAGAGTGATACACTCATGAATACATAAAGGACAGAAGGGAGGAAGGAGGGAAGGAAGGGAATTATGGAAAGGAAGGAAAGACGGAAGGGAGGAAAGAGAAAGAAAGAGAATGAAGGGAAGGAGGTAAGGAAGGGGGGAAGAAGGAAGGAAAGAGAGGGGGAAAAAAAGGAAAGAAAAAGAAAAAGGGAAGGGAGGGAGGAAGTTAGTTGATGCCCTACCTTATGCCATAACAAAAAATGCATTCTAGGGTGGCGCCTGTGGCTCAGCGAGTAGGGTGTCGGCCCCATATACCGAAGGTGGCCAGTTCAAACCCAGCCTCGGATGAACTGCAAAAAAAAAAAATGCATTCTATATAGGCTATAGATCTAAATGTGAAATTCAATATAATAAAGTTCCTAAAAGATAATATGGAAGAAAATCTTCATGACTCTGTAAAAGAGAAGATAAGAGTTAAAAAGCACAAATCAGAAAGACTGACGATTAGGCTAAAATTAAGAACTGTTCGTTGCAAGTTTCCATTAAGAGGGTAGAAAGGCTTACCTGTGGGTAAGAGGAGCTATTTGAACAACATATGATAAAGACATTGATCAGAATATACAAGAACAGAGAGTATACGAGAGTTCTCATGTGAAGAACTGGCAAAATAAGAAAACCATGGATTAATAGAAAAATAGGCAATGAAATCCTGAATAGGGACTTTAAGGAGAAACACAAATGGCTAGCAAATACTGAGGGTGCAAAGAAAATGTAGCCACATTAGTGATGTTATCTATGTGTTACTTTTCCAAGTTGAGGGCATTACAGTAGCAATGAATAGTATGACATTGACTCAAAAGATGGTGTTAATCAAATGAACGCTAGCATCATGCAACAGGCAGAACAGGCAGAGAAAATGGTGGAACCATGATTGTCCTTCAAGCAGCACAAGACCATTTTGAAGTGGTATTTGAAATTTGAGAACATTGTGGAAATACGACAATGGAGGTGTGAGTATGGGGGACCTTGAAGGGGTACTGTAGAAAACTGGCTTCCCCGGGATACTTGGGGAAGAATTCAAAACAGCATGTGCAGTGATTCAAGTGGACACTTCTTTTTTGTGGTTTGTCGAGACAGAGTCTCACTTTATCAACCTCAGTAGAGTGCCGTGGCCTCACACAGCTCACAGCAACCTCTAAGTCCTGGGCTTAGACGATTCCGTTGCCTCAGCCTCCCCAGTAGATGGGACTACAGGTGCCCGCCACAATGCCTGGCTATTTTTTTGTTGCATTTTGTCCGGGTCCGGGTTTGAACCATCTACCCTCGGTCTATGGGGGGCTGGTGCCCCACTCACTGAGCCATAGGTGCTGCCTCAAGTGGACACTTCGGTCAACATTGTTCATGTGGTAGTTTGCCATAATCAGAATGTCTGGATGCTTTCTGATGGTACCACTTTGAGCACTTCTTACAATTGCAGAAGTCAAAAGTGACCCATATTCATCTTTTGTTATTGCTATATATTGAGTATTAAAATTTTAATACATTGTTTTTCCTTTCTTAAGCAGTGTGTACATTTTTTTGCATCCTCTGTACATGAAGATATGTTCAATCTCAGTAGTTATAGGGGGAATAGGAATAAAAACTGTAGTAAGATATTAATAAACACCTACTAGAATGCCTAAAATGAAAAAGATAGTTCTCAAGTGTTAGGAAGAATGTGATGTTGTAACTTACGCCACCCATAAGAATATGCGGACCCTACTTTAGGCTCAAATCACATGGGGATGATTTATTTACACCTGCACAGGTAGACCACTGCCCCAAAGGGCAAGGCCCAAATCAGGTAGTTACATCTGCACAGGCAGTCCACTGCCCAAAGGGCAAGCGGCGGCAGAGAGAAATGCAGGCAGCTTTTTATACCCTTTTTGTGCTGATGTGGTAAAGCAAGCATATACAAAAACGGAACATGGCCGGTTACAGGGTGGGGTACAGTCAGGTAGTTGGCTCAGGGGGTAGCTGCATGGCGGCTCAGGGAGGGTAGCCCAGTAACCAGGGGAACAACTTGGAAAGCCCAGTATCTGGGAAAC